>JAOVYW010009801.1:0-13145 GCA_025775045.1 Hiodon tergisus
CGCCTGTGTGATGACGGTTAGAGTTGGTCTGGACCATAGTTAGCCTACCATCTGCCATTGTACCCTCCAGCTCCTTTACATACGGACACTGTTTCAAAGGGACAATTTCATACACCAGTCTGGCCTTCGTTAAAATCGGTAAATACAGGGATACAATAAATAAAAATATATAGCAAATTCCGACAAATTACACTAAAGCCTATCTGCATTTGTCCCACTAACAAAGGCAGATAGGATTGTTACTTTATGATTTGTTGCTTTAAAAAAAAAAAAGTTAAATAATTTTGTTATTGAGTTGTAGCTGGACATATCTGCTCACTTAGTTATCATTGTAACCCAAGTAATTAATTAGTCTGTTTAAGTAACTATAATAAAACATATGCTAAAAATAAACTACAACACCTGGGACAAATTAAATTTGTTCTAAATTAAAAGAATTTATTTTCCTAAATTATTTTCATAACCTAGTCTTATTTTAGATTTCCGTCATGGATGGAGGTTGGTATGAGACTCAGCAAGTCATCCACAAGTGGAGGCTAAGGTCATATTTCACAACTTCACCCAGTCTCATGTCTAAAATTAGATCCCCCCCTCCGCAACATTTGTGTAGTGTGATATATTTGACCAGAACTATGAATACATGTAAAGTTTTCCAAATAAAATAAGCTAATTGAGGTTGTCGAGATATTATATAGCCGAGGCAATGGAAGTAAACAAAACTTCTCGTTGTCGGGGGAATTTGAGAATTAATCTTAATACCCAGCTAATTAGTATATTTAAACTACATATGGACAAACTATATTTTGTATTATATTTTTGAATAATCTCATTAATTTGTACATTGCGTTGTAAAATTATTATTTAATTAGTTGAGTAAAACATGGTATAATGCTTGTATATTGTGGTGCACCGTGGATATATTAACAGCTGTGTATTTACGCAGTAAATGTTACCTTGTATACACATGTGGTGTTTATGAGGTAATAGTGCAACTTAATATGTACAAATCCTGAAGTTATTGCATTTGATACTTTATTTGGAATGAGAAAACCTAGACGACAATACTGCATTTACTATACTCATGGAGCTGAAATTGTTGATATTTTATATTAAGTTCTACGCTGCAAAATCTGTATTACCTCATAAACCTGCATTTAAAAGGCCTCCACACTAAAAGTATTTTAAAACCCAAGTGTGTATTTTAACGCTAGCGCTAAAAAACTAGGCCCCCTTTTGAGAGATTCAACTTTGGGGGTAATGCATCAACTTCTTGAATAATATATTTTATTGAAATTAAATGGCTACAGTTGACTTTCTTGAATGAACGAGGGGAAAACAACAGAAAATACAAATTGCTTTTTGAATTTGACTAGGGTCCAGATCAGATTAAATCCCTATCATGCCCTATAATTAAAATTAGCAATAAGCATTGTTACTTTTTTATTGCAATTAATTCTTCCCGGAACCAAAACTAACTTCTCTGAGTGTGTGGCCACAAGTTTAGCTTGTTTTGAAAGCAGGCGTAGGAGGCAACAAGACAGCCCTCAACCAATTACCGGCTACATTCCGGACTGTTAAACAGAAGCCAGAAACAGACTAGTCAACTCATGAAATTTGCAGAATAACGCATATAAGCGTAATTATTGCACAAATTATTGGTGGCTGTATTTCCCTGGCTGGCATGTAAAGTTGTGCATGTTTTCTTTACGTGCATTTTATACACCTTTTTTTTGTTCAGCTATACACAAAATCCTCATGTACCCTACAATATTTAGGTCAGATAAAATAAATAATGCAACAAAACTTCACTACAAAATACAGTTTAAACAAAACACACACCCTACATGCCAGAGTATGCACTTGTACATGCGTGTCACTTTCTCCGGTCACAACCCCATCAGTAAAAACCCCCACCACTAAAACATCTAGCAAACAATGCTAATCCTGACAAGCCACCGCTATTCTCCTAATGTTGCGCACAGTGCATGTTTGACTTTCGATTCACCTACCTGAGCTAACAACTGACACACATTAAGGAGTCTCTGACCTCCTTGAGGAAGGCCGATTGGTATCTCATTTTGGAACTCATTTTGGTGAACCCCGCAGGACCACGATAAGACCTTCATCTCCTCTCTCGGACTCAGTTTCAGAAGATTGCTTTTGAAATCATATCATGTAGTGCTTTCTGTGGCATACAATATTCCTATCCCTGCTTTGGGGTCATATAGATGAGTTAATAATTTATTCTCCTGATTTCCATGTGCGCTTGCAGCATTCAATCAAAAAGCTGATTTGGGAGAAGGTCCAACCCTGAATGCGGTGTCATGAGAAACTTGTTTTCAAGATACTGATGGACTGTGCCAGTTAAATATCTGATGGCTGAGACTATTGTGAATGAACACTGGCTCCTCCACTGTCGGGGCACCTCATTTTAATTCTCTCTGTGGCAGCCTTTTGTGCTCTCGATGGGTGTTCAAAGGTGCAAACCTCACCCTACCGACCGCAGGGTAATGGGGCCTGCGAACAGTTTAAAAAAAACCCCGGCTGTCGTTAATGAATGTCAGCTTAAGCCATAGTCCTTTCTTATTGCTGACAGGGGGACATGCCTGTCTTGCAGAAGACCTAGCCGTGGCGGTTGTTACGCCCATATGAGAGGCAGTTGCTGGAGAGATGGCTGAAACGGCACCATCAGGTTTTTACAAGGATATATCTGCAGACGGTTGCGAATATTCAGTGACAACAGGTACTAATCAAGAAGAGATGATCAGTGAGAATAAGCCTTTCTGTCCAGAGAAAGGGTATTAGTCTCGGATATCTGTGAGACAAGAGAATGTAAACTGGCCTGAAGTAGGTTTTTTCACTGTTCAGCAGCTACATGCAGGGCTCCATATGTTCCGAGTCTGACCTGAAGGAGGAAAGTTAATTATTCACTTGAACATCCCGCAAGACGTGCAGACCTACTAATGTAGTCCCAGGTCCCTCAGTACCAGGAGCCCCAATTGCAAAAGCCTAAAGAAGCATAATTGTGTTGAAAATTGGTGTGCACGCATACCTGTGGTGGACACTTATGGTTTGGAGGGGGGCTCTTTATAGTGGCCAATAGAGGAAGGGATGTACAAGGAGTTTAAGTTTTTGTTTCTAAATTACTACATTTTTTTGTAGGACAAATCTCTGTTAAGTAGCTCACCAAACCAGTGGTGGGTGCCACTGAGTAGAAGTAAAATGTTTAATATCACTTTTGAAATTAAATCAACAGGAATCGTGAGGAGTTGCGGAACCATCTGTAGTAATGCTCGGACTCCATCTTAATGGGGCCCCTGTGGATAGACAGGCAGCTACTCCTCGTGAGTTGGGGAGCGTCAGTTAAATCCAGCCCCCTGGAAAAGCTGGCTTCCTGCAGCTCGGAGAGCGTCTAGCCAGGTATCACGTTTCAGCCTCATTTCATTTCTCCGTATTTATGTTATTTTTTATTAAGCCTTCACTTTACAGCACGGGTGTCTAGGGTTACAGGACTACAAATAATTAGAATCAGGCTGGCCCCGGATTCCAAAGGAATTCTTTGTTTTGTCCTCTTGCCGTGGATGTGAGACAGCAGATTTATGAGTTGTGCTCGGTGGTAACTTCTCTGAGGGGACTGTGGTGTGTCGGCGTTCGGTCATTAGTGCCATTTATTCGACACAGGTTAGTCATGAAGGTCCACGTTTCTTTCCGAGCCAGTCTAAGCATGTTACAGCCGTGTTTCACAACACCGAACACCGTATGTGTAGTGTTTTTTTTGTTCATTATTTATTTAGGGATGGATGTGGAAAATACATCCCTTGCGTAGTGGGAGATTTTGCGTTTTGAATGGGTGAGGCTGCTTGGTATCAGCCGCAAAGCAAGGACATTGTGGCTTTTTAAATGAAAAAATACGAGCTTGTTATTTTCAAGAAAATGCACGTCTTCCTGATTTAATGCATTTTGGTCCAAGATATGTCAGGCACAGCATGTTGTGATCCTTCAGTTCATTTGGAAAAGTTAGGTTTGGTTTCCCTGCAAATGTATTGCAATACAACTAAAAAAAGTGTTTCTCTGTCTCTTATGAGAAGGACACGTTTAACAGTTCAGACCAAAACATCCTGTAGTCTAAAAAACTACAAGCAGATGCAGAGTACCGATGTCATTCTTTTGGGTTTTCCTGGACCTCCCAAGCTACCCTCTTGTGTGTCTCTCTCCCAGCGAGTGGACTATGATCTAGATTCCTCGCTAGATTTTTATGTGAGGATTTGTCCCTGAAGGAATTCTGAGAGCCACCCTTACAGCACTGCCTCAAATCTGGAATAGTTTTGAACGAACTTTCCTAAACTAAACAGCACTAGCTTAAACTTTATATAACCATAATGGTATAGTAATTCGCATTACTGCCTGCATTTCTCAGTCATACATAATCAACGTTATTTTTTTGTGTATGTTTTGTTATAGAACATTTTTTGCAAGCATTACTCTATTCACTGGTGATTTATCATTTTCAGTTTGATGATAGATCACATTGCTAAACTTCTTGGCTAATTGTTTTATAACCAATCCAAGACTATGGACTTGAAGGACTGTGATTGCTGGCATATTAAACCTGACCAAAGTTTGACATCACATCCTTATAAGTGATCTCATCAGCCATAACAACCAAACCAGCATCATAATTCAGTTCCATATTCAATGAATCATAACAAATATAAAATTGGTCATCGGTGGCTTAAATATGATTATATCATCAGTTTGGTTACATAAGCTGCACAGGCTTATGGGTATGTGGATAAGATGTTGGTAACTGATGTCGAGAATCTAGAAATAAAGCACTGATCGTTTTTTCCCCATAGTTAATTACTGAAGCAAGTACATAGCATTTTTAGTTACAACCACCATGTGTTGCTTTAGAATAAACACGACAATTAGTAGAGTTGCTCTCTAACAGAATGAACAGTGCCTAAATTAAATTGAACATATTGAAACAGGAGGTAAAACCTACTGTATGTAGCAGTGGTGGTCTTTCATGGCCGTCAAGACCCTCATAGAAAGCTCTAATGTCAAAAAGTATATTTGAGTTTTAAAAAATTTAAAAAAGTAAATATTTGTGGACCTTGCTGGACATTTGTTGACACCAATTACAGTGGACCAGTCCATCGCGGCGCAAGACACAGACACACAAAGGGCCAATTTCATTTTCGCAAATCCACTTTGGACAATCCACATTAGGTAGGTTAGAGAAATATATTTATTGTGTTTTATCACTAAAGATATCCTCAACCATAATATTTACTTAAAATAAAATCCTGAGCATATGCAGTAAAGTCAACCGATCTAGTTTGTATTCGTGCTGCTAGACAATAGACCAAAAACAGTTGAGATTAAATAATTATATTTCCTGTGTAAAACCTCTGATCTAAAAAGCGTTGAAATGGCTTCATTTTGGTAGGTTCTTGAAAATTGTCTTGAAAAATATTCGCCCAGTCATTTACAAACAGAAGAATGAAATTAATCTCTCACATTCACTGTATAACCAGTCACAGAAATCTGAAGTTTATGCTGTATTTTTAAGTCTACATTGAATCTATGAATCCCTCTTAGCAATTTTTTCCCCCAACCTCGAGCGCTCTGATTGCGGTCCATTTGATCATGTTGGACTGTGACACTTTTATGACTCCTGAGTTCTTTACATTTCCACCACTATTAATCTTTTAGATTTAGGCCTACAAAGTTTCACTTCCCCATGTCCAAACTGATGACGCCCATACCTCCAAAAAAACATAATTTGCTTTTCAGATGTTCAAACTCTAACAACGACACTGACTATTTATCTGTAATTTTTTCATTTCAAATGTAACATTAGTTCCCTTCTTTTTACTTTACCTCTTTCGGAAAATAACTCTTGTAACGTGTTACGTACTTTTTTTGTCTTTAATTGTCTTTTTGAATCGATTTAATTCAGCATGATACAGTGCACTTTTTTCCCTGTCAGAAGAGCGAGGAAGGGTATGTGTTGTGTGATGTTTCACTTCTGCTGGTAATAAAAGTACATTTTAACAGGTAGGGAAACAATGATGGATGTTTTTTTTTCACCACACAGCAGACATTTTGGCATCACCTCTGTACTGTGTCGAACATTCCTGACAACATTTCTGTAGCGTTTATCTTCTTCGCCTATCTGTTTCTCAAGCCAGACAGACAGCGATATTTCACTTCTCTGTCCAGTTAAAAGGAGACATTTCAGTTTGACATGAATCAGTTTTACATGACAGAATCGGCTTTAAAAGTATTTTATCGGGAAATACAATTCCCATAACCTTTTTAAAATCTCCCCACCCCCCCAATGAAATGACATTCAAGTAAATTGAAAACAAATTTTAACATCATTGTCTAAAGATTTCTTATACATTTTAATTCACCAGTTTGATACTTGCATGCGGGTAATCTCAAATTGTCAATTTCACTTATCTATTAAAAGATACGAAATGGTACGTAGGAAACTTTGATCAGAGCAATATGCGTGACAATTCCTCCTAGTCTTTATTTTCTCTCACTGAGGTCAGAAACCTTGCCCATATCATCAGGTGTTATCTTCTGATCCCAGACCAAAGTTTATATTTATGAGCTGCTTGTAAATCTTTTATTAATGGTATATACATATATCACCGGTGTCTGGGAAAACCTTGTATCTCCATTTTTGGCATTTTTACACAGATTTACAGCTCTCATCAACCTCAAGGTTCTGCAAACTTTTGTTAGCTCTAAAAATGGTTCAATGCATTTAAAACACTGTGACCATGTTCCAAGGGCCATTTTGAAAATAAAGCATTTTCTCATTGCTATTGAGAGACGTTTTTGGACGAACAAGATTTTTCCAGGACACAGATGATGTAATAGGCAGTATGCTATAAACATAGAATAAACATCTATAGGTACTAGATATAGATAACTTTCCTTTTTAGTAAATTTTTATATGTTTGTATAACAGTCATATTAGGCATCTGATAATTAGCTTAAGAAGCACCTTATAAAGTGGTACTGATAATTCTGAGTTTGCATGTCATAGGCATGTATTCACCTTTCATTCTTCTGTAATAAATACTAAGAAAACTATTGTGTTCATTTCTTCCCTTCAAGGAAGTTATAATCCAAAACCCTGGCATGCACCTGTAGTTCAAAAGATAATACTCAACAGGTGGGACCAGAGGATGCAGATCTACACCAGCTGTGTACCACCAATCATTTAATTTAAAATTGGTCTGGCCACCCACATTCAGCCTTTGTCACAACTGATCCGCTAATGCTAATGTGAACAATTCCAACAGACGTCATTTTATGTCACTTCAGTAAGTCTGGCATTCATTCTACATGGTTCATGGTTTAATGTTACTCGTCCTGTTTGGAAGATACAAAAACAATAAGCTATGGCTTCTTTTAAATACAATTAAGAAATAATTGGTGGATCTAATGATTAAATGCATGGATGTCGCACCAAACGCAATTTTTTAAAATTACATCTTATTTCTCAGTGAATGTTTTCCAAATGTGTCCTGCTGCAATTTATAGTGCAGTGCTGACCATTTCAAACATTGCCATATGGCCTGAAGTTTATGTGTCCCAAGGCTACCCAATTTTTATGTTTTCTTATATTTTTATTGCCTATAACAAAAGAAAATAGCATTTGTTTTTTTTAGAATCAGAAGCATTGTATAAATAGCAACAAAGTATGTTTGTGTTAAAAAATGGATTGTGTTTTTGGGGTATACAGCATTTGAACTGCCGTTAACCGCAATACCCGTCAGTCGAATATGGGTTCAATATATGTTAAAAATATGAATCCGTTCACGCCTGCAGGCATAGTTTAAACGTTAGTCAAAACCACGGGGATCCTGTGGGAGCCAAAATATTGACTGAAAAACTGTTAACCGATGTCGCTATAAACCGAGGGACAACTGTAAATAAATATGGAGAGCACTTCCAAGGGTTCTCAAGCATTAAGTGTCAAGTCTACAGAGGTCCAATAATGAAACAAGCCTGCTTCCAGGTTCATGGGTCAGCCAGATTTGCTCGTGTTGTGGACAAAAAAAAATTGTTTGAGAATAGATGTCTTCTGGAGATATAAAAGCATGGCCAGAAATGCACAGAATTTACCACAGTGATCTGCTATCATTTTAACATGTGGAGCCTCGTGCTCGGATGTTAGTGTGGTTTACAGTCCTGGGGCGAAAGGCATTGTTTAACAACAAGCAACATGTCTGCCAGAGAATGGTCAAAAAATGAAAAATAAGTTTTGCACCTTGAAAGCCATAATCCAAGTTAAACAAAATGGCAAGTTAAAGGATTCCACAGACAATAAAATAATCTAGAAGGTGACTGATCTTTCAGCAGAAATGCATGTGGCGCCAGCTACCTTGCTTTTGGAGCGACTGAAACCTAATAAATCAAAGTGACCCAGTCAACACAAAAATATACAGTGGAAAAGTGCCTTTGCAACTCTCAAAAACTAAAGAAAACAAAAGAGGTTCAGTGTCTGTTTTCTTTGTTTACCTTTTTATTGTCATTCATTTTATTTTCAAGAGTAAAAAAGACGCATCTCCTCTTTTGAAATGAGTTCTGACGTATTCACGTTCTAACCACACGAAATGTGCCAAACATTTTACAACTCTCGTATAACATATTTTAGGGCATGTCGAGAGTATATTACCTGTACACATGTTGGTTTGTAGCTGAGGTCTCAGAGACATGTCAAGAGTGACAGAGGTGAAAGGGAAAAAAGCTCTTCCACGTTCTCTCCAGCAAGCGGCTCACATTGGGGATTTTTTGGTCTGCGGCGAAATTTATAGTGTGTTCAAAACATGTACTTTCCATCAAAACAGCGGTGCAATGATGCGATCAAACACAATTCCTTTATCTGCGTTCCGTCCCGTACAAGCGCGACCATTTGAGCGCTTAAAACTGAATGATTATAATCTTAATAAGAAATCCATTTCAACTAAGTGATGCAATTTGTTCAAATGTAATTCCTCTATCTGGATTATCTGGTTTCAATTAATCGAGAGGGTTTAAATTGGGAGAGCATGTGAACTTTCGCTGCAATTGATTTAAACTTTTCCTGTGGTTCGTTGCAATGGCTTTATGTCTTTAAAGCCTAAATACGACTTAGACCGTGTTTAATAATATTTAATAAGTGGAAAATAGAATCATTCCCACAATCAATCAGTATAAGTGCAACTTATATCCTGCATTAAAAATTCAGTCCTTTTTACATTTTACATTTTACCACTCATGGCAAAATTTTGTTGCAACATCCGTAGTTGAGCTTTTCTTGAAAGTAGAATTTAGCTCTCCACTTTGGTGGCGACCAGGGTACTGGTAATAGGTTGATCATCTCGGTTGTCCAGCATTGGCAAGTTATACAGTTTTTTTTATTTGACATTGTCAGCATCACTTATTTTGCCGCCTTGGTCTTGTTGCCTGGATCATTTATTAGCTGGTTGTCTGAGGATTTTAGTTTTCAACCATTTCATAATGTCTATGATGGCAAAAACTATGAGAAAAGCCAAATACGTCAATATTGCGTAACATGGGTTAAATTATGTATGTAATGATGAGAGGGTGGGTTATACCGGCAGTTATCCCACCATTTAAACATTTGTATATATTCCAGGTTTAAATCCAAGCCAACTGACAACCACATCAGGAGGAACAAACAATATAGCTCATTATTCCCAGAGGTCTCCCGTTAAGCAACAAAGAAATTCATAGAGCCTTCCTTTACCACAAAAAGATATGTAAGGTGTATATAAAGTAAAATGATATTAGCGATGTACCACCGCTTACCCGACTGCTGGACAAAAGCCAGTAACCCCCTATAGCCCTCCACTGTCTCGGAAAAAGCCTGCAGTCACAGGCTGGCTGCAGACTAAACTCATGGTTGGGCGACACCTGCCCTTACACACTATACACAGGGTGATAAATCAATCAATGGAGCCAACAATACATGAATCAGAAACAAAGTAATAACAATAGTGTCATTCCCCTCACGCTCTACACTGCAAGCACCTCAGTGCCTCAGAAGGAAGGCAGGTCTTCGTTTTATTCCAACCTGCTGTACTATCCTTCAAACCTGATCAGCTATATTGCAAACAAACCCAGATTTTTGTTTGATTTCTGATACCGTTTGTACTTTAAAGTAGTCATCCTAGGGTATATATAAACTCACGAAGCACAATTTAAAGAACAGTTATTGTCCTTTATTCCTATTGTCGGTGCATGTTACTTAGCGCAGATTATCTAAAACTGTTTAATTCCACCAGACGTTACGAAAACTGCATAAAAAAGAATGTTGGATTTTCAATTTTCTTTAAAAACGTGCATTTCCAGAGGCGTTCAGAATTCTTGTACAGTGTATGTGCGTGTGATATTTGTTTTATTTTGTTAGCGCTGCATGAGACGGGATTAGCAAAAGTCTAATTAGTTCAAATAAATACATTTTAGGGAATCCAGGAGTTATTTCCAAAGCAAATGATTTTGAGTCCCTGGAGCTTTATATCTTGGAAAGGGTCTGCTGACAGAAGCATAGACATTTATTTTTCATCATGTTTGTTTGCACATGTGGGACTGCCACACTTTTCTCAAGGACAGCGAGATGTTTAAGGCATTTGAAATCTGAGTTCGACGAAGGGATCTTGTCGTGTTTATTTTATTTCATGCACAGCCATGTGCGGTGGGTTTGTTTAACCCCCAGGTGAAGCCCATTCTGCTCTGTACTGGAGGTATGGCTGGCACATCTGGTTTCCTCCAGGTGAAGGTGCCCTACAGCAGTTTTTTTGGGTTTTTTTGATGCATAAAATTCGTTTCAGAGCTGGAAGGAAGAAAAAAAACGTACCTAATTTGGCTGGGTAATTGATTCAGTGTCTTTCAAATGAACGGATTTGGTGGATTGAAATCGAGAAACCATCCGGTCGTCGAGGACGTTTTATTGCTTCTCTTGTTTCTCGTAGGTTCCGTCTCTCCAGCTATGTGTAATGTTATCTTTGCAGCGTAGAATATAACTTTGTAAGATCCGTTCATACAGCTGATTCTTTAATTTCTTGTGCACTTTCAAAATGTCACGCAAAGTCTAGAACTGGTCTAGTCTATAATATGAATTATGAACGATGCTATTTGTTCTATGTGGAGCCCCCACACCCTCAGTTTACTTAAATGTTTAACAAAAATTATTTAGGAAAACGTCTTACAATTTATTTGACTAATAAAACAAGTAATTTATCATTTCTCACTGCATGAAATCAAGTGGATCAAAACCATATCCAAAGACCATTTTTGTTCTTTCTGAAGATTAATCTGACGGCCAAATAATACAAACCGATTTCCTAGGTAAAAGGTACTTGATATGAAACTGTAACAAATTACTTCACATCAAAGGTACAATTGGGGGGGGGGTAAAAGATAATAAATGGTATGAACATACTTCAAGGCAGACCTTTTTCCCCAAACTGGCCTCTAAATCCAATGGATTTAATTAGCCAACCACAAAATCCATCAGCCCTTGCGCGTGCTAAATGAAATCTGTCAACATTTCATAAGTGCTGCACTTTTAAGTAGTAGCTGGGGCTTCTGGTGGGTGGCCAAAAGCCCAAAAACTGTTTAAACAGCACAACGTCTACTCAGAACTGTAAGTTAATATTTTTTTCGCTGAATAACAAATGTAATATTGTCCAGTGAAACAGAAAATGGGGTGGCAGGGTTTTAATGTGCGTACAGAGCATTCTTGCTGGTACAAACTTCAAATTAAATCCCTACATTCTGAGTCCCTGCTAACGCGAGCACGTTTTTATCTCCGTACTGTGTTAGTGTCCACATGCCGAAACTGACATGCTGGCTTGCAAGATTCACAAGGTGCAAAGCACCAAATCAAAAACAAACCCAATCACAGCTTCAAATAATAAACATGATTTTTAATAACTAATTTTTGAACCAGAAAACAATAACCCACACCAACTGAGGCGAAGTGCAGGGTTTAAATGGAAAACAGAAAACAAAGTGGCGAGGTGCAGGGCCAGTGGGAAAGGAGGCGATCAGACATGTGCACATGGGTCTGTGGAATGGTAATTGAATAATTACTTGACAAAGTTAGAAGTTGATAGAAAACAAAGAGTGAAGGCAAACTGTGACAGTAAGATGCTCTTTCCACCTAAGAATTTATTTATGGGTTTCTATCTCGGTTAGTGGAAGTGCTGATCATTAACATTAAGTAAGCATTAAGCACCAAAAATAATCGGATCAGTATTGTGGAAGAGATAATCAGTAGCAGAGTAGCACAGTGTCTCTGAAGTCACACCTCTAATTAACACCAGTGCTACCCGTTTATGTTCCTCACATATTGACACCCCAGGCTAATAGCCCTGGATGCGGCTACAGTTTTCAGAGAAGAAACTTACCATAGACATTTTCAGTATTCATGCTTTGTCAGAAACGGCATGCAAAAATAATTTTATTGAATTACCGGAGAGAATTAATGGAACACTTCATCAACTTCATCGATATCTAATTTTCGTTATCATTATTTTCCTTTGTGTAGAATGTACACCAATAGTGTGTATCTACTGAGAACAGATGTTTATATATATATCATGCATTCTTTTTTTTGACCTGGCAAAGAACTACTGATTTACAGCAAATTTTCTGTATCGGATCTTCTCAGTGGGATTCAAACTGACCTCTCAGGTCACATTTGTGGAGCAAAAACAACTGGGAGGACATGAACTTTGAGAAATGCCCCATGTTTCATTCCTTAGCTTGTAATTGAATTCAAACCAAAAAAACTTTATTGATGACATTTTTCTCACTGTTATCCCTCCGTCCATCATTTTTGTTCTTTGTTTGTACGACTAAAATTGTTTAGGGGATTGGCACAGCTAAAAGAATCAGTGAACAGTGATGATACATTTTTTTAGTTTTTAGTTTTTATTCAATCGTCTTGACGATCGTCAATAGTTTCTTTTACTTCATATCCAGTCAGCAAATTTTTGTACTTTTGTACTTGTACTTTGGTACGTTTTTGACCACATCTCCATCGAAAGTCAGGCAGCTCCACGATGCTTACACGGGCCATGATGCTTACACGGGCCATGATGCTT
>JAOVYW010009801.1:17075-40147 GCA_025775045.1 Hiodon tergisus
GTAATGGTAATGGCGCAGCCTGTAATGGTAATGGCCCAGCCTGTAATGGTAATGGCGCAGCCTGTAATGGTAATGGCGCAGCCCATAATGGTAATGGCGCAGCCCGTTTCCCGGGCTAGCTCATGTCCCAGCATCAAAGTACACACTACTTGGAGTGAAATACTCTCCAGCCCCCTCTCTCCGTTTCAGTTACGGTTTATTGATACTGGATTCCCAGGGATTAGTGTCTGTGTAAGGGGTCTTGGTTTTGGAGGGAAGCGAAGAGAAGTAGCAAGCTAAATCCTTTAAAAAAAAACAACAAAAAAAGTGACCAGAAAATGGTTTAAACCAAATATTTCTTTGCAAAAGCTTTACAGTGTGTCATAAGCACAACATACGTGAAACATAAATTTTCATAAATATTTAATGGCTTGAACTTTTTTAATGCATCTAAAAACAATTTCTTTAATACTTAATATTAACTCAGAGTTAAAAAAGAAATTATAGCTAAACAATATGGTATATTCATTCTGTCTCAGCATAGCGTCATACAGTGTTTCATAATATAATTTGCTGTAACATAAAAACCCCCATGGTGCATATTTAAATGGCTAAGAAAACATCCCATTGGTTTTAACATAGTGATGTTAAACAAGAGCTGCCACTCATACAAATGTAAGTAATCGTCTTACATGAGCTGCAGAACCAGCAGAGATCAGAGGGCACTATGTGTCCATCACGGAATATAATTCTTAATTCATGCATTTTAGTAGTCTATAAACTATGAGAATAAAAAAATATATATACTTATTTAATCATGAGCAGAGACAAGCAATGATGTTTATAAGAGGTTTTAAAGAATACTGTGTTTGAGCAAAATGAATTGTTCTGTAAGTGTCAAATTGTATATTTTCCACAATCACCGTACTGAAAGTTAAACCATCTGGAATAAATTGCCTTGTTAAACAGTTTGTACACTAGAACCCAAGGACATAATACTGGACTTAATTGTGAGTGTGGCAAAACTATATGCTGGCTTATGTGATTTCATGGTGAACAATTATCCATCTCACGTAACTCCAAAGAGATTTTTCAACCTACATAAAAACATTTTTTAAAACAGTGTTAATATTGTTTAATTGCCCATAATACTTTAAAATGCTCTTTTCAAGCTAACAGCATTTGGATGAGGGGTCTGTTGTCGTTAAAAGTTTTGATTATTGGCTGGGTTGCACACACTACTTTGAAAGCCCATTGTTTGCAACTGAGCAAGGAGTCAGCTGAATATAATGTTTATAATGATTCTACTCATTAAAAGTAGCAGTTTAATACATTCAAGACCTGGGTGGGCATATTGGATAGGGGCATATATGAATCATTGCTGCCGTTCAAAGTTCATTTTCTTAGCAATAGAAGGTAGAAAATGTTTTTTCTTTAAGGTATTCCCTTTGTTGCTCCCCATTCACAGCGACAAATTTGATAGAATTTGGATAAATTCAACCCTATGCAGAAATAAGCAGTCCACCAGACCCCTGAGTATGTTAGAAGTCACAGTTGAATGTGACTTGGCGCCAGTCAAGCCACCGTCATCACATAAAAAAACGTAGTCTCAATGCTCAATGCAAACACAGTTAAAGGGCTATGTTTAAAAACACATCCGTTATCGAAACTATATCACCGCAAATTCTTATCATAGCCAGTGTGCTTTCCTGTGCGTTCCCTTTGTTCTTCCTTCTAATTGTGGATCGTTATCTCTGCTTAGATTGATTAAACGTCAAAACTCTCCTCTTGGCCATTCTCAGAGATCACTGTTAAAACTTGACCCCACCGTTCATAAAGGATTTTTTTTTTTTTTTTTTTAAACACTGCAGGCTTTCTCCTAAAATATGACACAGGCTAACCCATATATTCCAGAGTGCTGCGTTACTGTGAAGTATGATGTAAAGCCCTTTTGGACACTGTTGTACACTATA
Organism: Hiodon tergisus; assembly: GCA_025775045.1. Taxonomy (NCBI): domain Eukaryota; kingdom Metazoa; phylum Chordata; class Actinopteri; order Hiodontiformes; family Hiodontidae; genus Hiodon; species Hiodon tergisus. The sequence continues at coordinate 19,028 of JAOVYW010009801.1, forward strand.
TGTGTTGTTCAAGATCAGTTTTCAGCCGTTTTTTTGTCCTCTCATCACCTTCTGGACGGAGACGAACGCAACGGAAGCAAACGGCCTTTTTGTGCCCATTTTAACAAAAGGAAAGAGATAATTTCCGCAAATCTCTTATTATATGACATGTTTATTTCCGGGACATTGTCCATTGGTTTATGTTCAGGAACAATGCCCAAGTTTCTCAAGTTATACATGAGAAATCTTCACTTTAATGATAGTGTTCATATTCAGACAGGATGTTTGGAGACACGTGCTGTACGTGACAACAAACCAGCATGACGCAAACATTTACTGCTCAATCCGATTCCCGTATACAGAGCTTGATATTCTGCATTTAAGAGTGAATTAATGACCTGTCGGAAAAGGTTGCCAGATAAATGTGTTCTCTTGGCTAAATATCTCCATGGCAACGGTGGTCACATGCTCTTAAACCACTGTAAAAAACTGTGTAATAATAAACAGCTCTAGTTCATTTTAAATGGTACTTTGAAAAAATGTTGAGTGAATGTATGTATGTGAAATGGGGTCTGCAATCTTTGGTCTTAAATTCTATCACAGTTAATGCTTAAAGTGTGTGTTTATAACGTTGTAAATGTAAATTGTAATTTATTTAAAAGGCATTGGTTTTGTTATCATCCACTTCTTCCACAGCTAATGATTCACTGATTAGTACGTGCTTTTAAACTGAACATTAAGTGATCTGTTTTTGTTTCCTTTACACCCAGTTTTTGGCAGGTTCAGTTTTTATTTTTTAAATGATTAATACTGTTAACAGTTAATGGTCAGAAGAATGGGTTTTCCTTTGAAGGATCATTCATCCGTTTAATGAGGGAGATCAATTAAAGTGTATGATTGTCATGTAATCCAAAAAAACAGATTGAAGACATTCAAACCATTTGGCCAAAGTCCTGCACTTTACTAAGAAAAGAAGATTGTTAATCTCCCATTTCATTTTATACTGACATGGATATGTTTTACCATTCCTTAAATTGTTGCTTTGTCGCAGTAGGATTTGGGTCTGGACAGCCTAAAAAGGAAGCCACTGAATGCATGTTAATTTACATTGAACTCACGAAGCAGAGCTACCTCAGTTCCTGGCATGCTCGGGTAGGTGATTTATGATGTTTTTGGCTAAAGGAACACCGAGCCAAGGGGTTTTTCCAGAGCTGAGAGCATTCGGTAGAAATTGTTTCTGCCACTTTTTCTGACCCCAGCAATTTCCATGATTATTTCGCAAACACTGAGGTAACATATAAGATGGATTACAAAAATAGCGGGTAATCAATAAAAGCTCATGCCAGGATTCGTGGTGACATGTGCGCTCTTTGCAGCAAAGGCGCCCTCAGCAAAGCAATGCTGGACGATTCTCTGGCAAATCCAGGAAGCAGGTGTCAACACCACAGGCACATTTCTGTCTGGCGGTTAAACCCCGGGTCTCCCGTCCCACTTGTTCTGAGAACCTTTTCTAAGAACTTTATTTCTTCTTCAAAAGCTTACCTGTAATGAATCTTTAAAAAACATGTATATAAACACCAGGTCACAACAATACACCTTGGAACAGCGCCAAGCCAATTGGTTTCAAAATGCCCTGAAAACGATCCAAACCCGGAGCATTACCATATGAGCACAGCGGGATACTACTAACTTTGGCAGTATACATACGGGGGAACCTTTGTTCCCAAATCCATTGGTGCAAACTCTCTGCTTTTTACATCGGAATCATTTAATTATACACTGGTGACTTAGTTATTATGACATCATAGTGGAACAAACTTGCAGGTGAGGTCTTGGATCCCTTTCAACGCCTATTCAAATGTGTTGACCTAACCTCCCTTTTGGATCAAAGCTAAATTCACAGCAGAGTATTATTGGCTTGACTGACCTAAAGAACAATGGAATGAGGCACCAAAACAATAATTAAACCGCAGGACAAATTAAAGCCAAGTTTAATATACTATGGGGAACTGTAGCTTCTCATTATAAAAATAAGTGGGAAATAATTAAACTAATGCCAATGCCAATGTGTTGGTTCGCAAGCATCTCTGCTTGACGTCCCACAACGCTTCCCCTGCCACTTTGCCAAACCTTTCTATCCAACAAAACTCTTTTTCACCCATTATACTGCTTGGGTCTTCACCTTTTGGTTATAGGAAGCTAAATGACACGTCATGCTTTAACGTAACCCCGGTTCCTTGAATAACCCTGATGGAGATTTGGCGTGCACATTTATCACTGAACTGCGTGGATGGAGAGACGTTTGCTGGAACGAAGCAGAAGCTTATTCATAAGGCGCCGGAGACAGGGTGACCTCTTCCACCCTGGTGATTGGTGTACACCAAAGGTGACATCACGACTCAATGTCAGACACAACATCAAGCCGCAGAGTTAAGCATTAGGAATCAGTAGTGAGGACTCCGATGACTTCAAGCACAATGAGACTACTGATCCCAGAAGCATCCACAGCAAAGCCAGGGCAGCCTCCCAGATGTAGAAGTCAAGACCCGTCTAAGTGGACCTGTTGGCGTCAGGGTCAGTGCCAGTAACGTAATTCAGAGCAAAAGCTGACAATGAGTGTAAAAACAAGGGTGTGGGAAACCTCTGAATAATGCTCTACTGTTTCACTGTAGCTCGCTTTCCTGTGGAGAAAAGTACAGAAAATACACTCCATATAATCACAAAGATATCTTAACTAAATCTATTAAAACGCTGAGCAGCAGCAAAAACGTTTACTTCTCCCAAAGGGCAACTACAATAGTCCGAGGCTTCCCTGAACACACAACACCTTGATGCTAGGCAGACGTAACCAAGCACAAATCTTCCGCAAATGTATCAAGTGACTACCGAGAATACACAATAAAGATCAGCAATTTCAGCAAGATATGCTCAACTATGCTTGTTTGAAGGAGAAGAGAGGGCGGTCCTCTGATTCAGTGCAGTGATATAGGAATTCTGCGAAATTCAGCATAAATGCTTTAAACGCTCTGGGTTCTTAAAGGGAAATAACACATTAGCAATGGTTTGTATTTGTCGTTTGTGAGTGAACCTTGCTCGAGAGCACGTCAGGGTTATCCTGTACAAACCGAGATGCCAACTCACGACATCAAGGCCCTTATAACTGCTGTGCATGCAGACTCCTACTGCATTGATATGATAAATGATCTGTGTGACTTTTACAAACAGCTTATAAGTGTGAGTGTATAACATTCTAGTATTATTTCACAACGCGTGAATTGTTGCCAAACAGGTGGTAAAACTGTTGCCACGCTCCATGCCGAAAACAAAAAAAATAGCTAAACAGCGCAATTTCAGCTAAATAAATTCTAATAAACTACTGACAACTGGCACTTTAAGCTGCCACTTTCTGTTGTGTTCCTTCAGACGACAATGACACTAGTGTTACAAGACAAATTTCATTAGAGTAAAATAGCAAAAACAGCTCCAATACGGTTTAATGTGTGCCATATGTTTACTGTTGACTCCACACAAACGACAGGAAAGCAAGGAACTGTAACAAAACAAGTTGAGGAAATGGATCATTTTAGCGGGCTAACTTTGTGACCTCAAATTCCATCTAAATGATAGAGTTGGATACGTTTTTTGTTTGTCTTTTTCATCCAAACTGGACAGAATTTAGCAAAATGGAAAAACCCAGAGATTGTTAAAGGTTGTATTTTATGTTAATTTAGTATTTCTACCTTCACTCCAGTTTCAGTAGTAGATTCCAAACTGCTCATAACTAATTTGATCATTAAAGGTCATTAATCCAGTTGTGCTCCCAGTCAGATCAATCGTTCTTTGGCTCTCTGTGTAAGGCTGTTGAGAGTTTGTTCACATCTTTTTATTTTTTTTATGCACAATAGATTGATTACAATATATTGATTGCAATGTATTGACTCATATAATATGAACGATTTTATATTTCCTGAACCTTCCTTAACTCAAAGCACAGTTTCGCAGCACTAAGCCCCATACAGGGTGGACCATGTTTGAAGTTACCGAGTATGAAATTTTGACCCGTTTGTGAGAGTACCTGATTGTGTTTCAGTTCTTTTTGTAGGAGAAGCGGTTTTGGATAAATTATAAAAGTATCATCAATTAACACAAGACAATTTTATGCCTCAAGAACATGAAAAATAATCTCACTCTTATGGCGGAACTATTTGATTATAAAGTAGAGAGCAGAAACCAATGAAAAGCTTAATTTCACGAAGGAGGAAATTTACTGCAATGGCCCATGGGACATAGAATGTTTTAAGAAAAAACGGAAGACAGTTTTTAAAGTGAAAATTCTTTGCAAGACATAGAAACAATTTATAATTGATCATGCATAAGATAGTGAGCCTCATTATATTGACTATTTTAACTCTTTATTAGCGGTCTTTATGTTTCTGTTTCCACATGGATCGCCAAGCAGGACGTCCTCATCAGCTAAAAACATTAAATACTTTTAAAGAAATTGTCATCTCTTTGCAACCACGCAGAGGAACAAAAGGGTCCAGACAAAACCAACGTCTAAATTCAGTGGACAAAAAGTTCTTATTCAAAATCAGGTTCTCAGACAATCAAAGGTCTAACTAAATGGGGTTATATCATAAAAACAGGATCACAATTCTGAAGCACTCAGGTTTTAATTAATTAATTATTTAATTAATTAAATTTTATTTTAAAGTATTTTTTTCTGGGTTGGCTCAAACAAGCTAAAAAACTACCGCCAACAGGTACAAACTCCCCTCAGGTACGAACTACCGCCAACAGGTACAAACTCCCCTCAGGTGCACACTACCGCCAACAGGTACACACTCCCCTCAGGTACAAACCATAACTATGAGCTCTTATGCTTTTGCTGATTAGACCATCAACTCCAGCTGTACTAATCAACCAACTGAGGACTATTGGCAATCAGCAAGACAGAGGAGGAACCACTGTCTTAAAGGGGAGGTGTCGTGGTCTTAAAGGGGCGGTACCGTGGTCTTGAAGAGGAGGTACCAAGGGTCCCTATCCACTGTTGTACCACAGTGTGTGCAAATTGCAGAACTGCTAGAATAAAATGTCGTCAATAACAGGTAAATTGTGCAAGATGAAAGATGTTTCTGTTATCATAAGAATAATGCTAGATTTGTGATTTATTCTGCTTCATTGTCAATGTACCAGGGTCTACAATTCACGTTAATGCCAGAGATCATATAAATCAATTTAAATAAACACTGAATAAACACCTGAATGCGGCATGCATTCCCGACCACAGACCTCATCTTTGGTAGATGTTATGCATCGCCCAGACAACATCACGAAAATATTTGTTTCTATCGTTTATTTTGCGGATTTCTAAAAACAAAATGAAAAGCTTCATCCCCTTCTTCTTTGATTATAAATAATGATGCTTTCAGAGTTTTCAAGGTTTACCGAAAGGTTAATCTGCCAGATCAAGGTGTCAATACTCGATGTGGAAAGACAAAATCATGTCTGTGGTCAATCAATTGTAACGACAGGAAAAGTTCCTATAGAGCACAGAGAAGGTTGTGTTTGATTTAGAGGAAACGACAACTCCGCCCCTAGTGTCCTGGGGTGTGTTTTCTGTGCTTTTATATCATGCTTGTATGTCTGCAAACACTAGCTAGCTAGCTTTTTTTTTTCGTTCAGAATATTGATGCGTAAGATTGTTTTGAAGCATACAGGCCATTTTCCATTATAAACGAGAGCTGCCCCTCATATTTATTATGCGTGCATTTTGTTTTATTGAGGAAAATGTGGTGTTATAATTAAGACAAGCAGTGCACCCACCATGTGCTGAGAGAGAAAAGTTGTGGAAAAGTGATATAACTCATCAGCTTCCCGTTTTTCAAGCTTATTCATTTATTACCTCAAGGCCAAAGTCTGTATAAAGAGTTTGTTCTTTTAACTATCAGGGTCTAATTTCTAATTGTGTGTGATTTCCATATGTTGAAAGGAGGAGATGTAGTTTTCTCTCTCTCTATCTCTGTAAGTATAGCCTGTGTTAATTATTAAACATTTATGGTTAAATATTAAGCACAATTTGTTATTAAACATAGTTAAGTCGCAATATAAACTTTAGTTGTTGTAATGTAACAATAAAGACAGGGATGGTCAATAATCAGTTCCATTTTCTCTCTCTCTCTCTTTCTCTCACTCACTCACTCTCTCTCTTTCTCTTTCTCTCTCTCTTTCTCTCTCTCTTTCTCTCTCTCTCACTCTCTCTCTTTCTCTTTCTCTCTCTCTTTCTCTCTCTCTCTCTCACTCTCTCTCTCTCTCTCTCTCTCTCTCTCTCTCTCACACACACACACACCACTCCTTTCATATAAAACCTGATGACTAGATCCATCTCTGTGAAGCTGAGACACCAGTCAGCATTTAATGGAAAAAGCTGGCAGGTCACATTTAGATTTATTTACATACGTTTTGCCACGTATTGATCTTTCTGGTCATCTGGCTCAATGTGAGATTTCGGATTGATTTTGTGGGGTATAATTGTTGGTTATTGTAGGCTGGCTATTTTTATTGCTGTTTTGATATCATTTTAACTTCAAAATTTCACTTGTGTGTTGAATGACATGGCAGATTATACTTTAGATAGGGCAGCTGTCTCACAAAAACTGCAGATGGACTCGAAGACTTTAAGACTCTTTTGCAGAGTAAAAACATACACACACGTTGCACATGTGTGTATTACTATTTATAACACGAATATAGAAATTAAGGAATAGAAATACATGGGTATGTTTGCAGCATCTGAGGTTGCAATTGGAATATGGCTTAGATAAAGACTTCTGTGTCTAGTTTTTAAGCTTGCACTCAGTGGAACTCTGTACCCTTTTCAAGGGTCTCACCGCAGTTGCTCCTCCTCGGATTTAGATCTTCTGGTCACCAGTCCTAAACCTTTCACACCACACCACAGAACTACTCTAAGCCAGTTGGCAGTGAGGTTCAAAGAAAAAAAACAAGGCTTCTGCTAAACACCTGGGTTTAAATGAAAACCCTACCCTCCGTGACAGAACACGTGAACACGTGGGACCTGAAACTGCAGCCTTGCACCTCAAGGAAAGAGTTGTGTGTTCCTCCTATGCCTGGCATCCTGTCTGACTCTGACTCAGACTGTAGGATCAGTCGGGGTTTGACCTTGGATTCCTGACAGCGGTCTGAATGCTAACATCAGTGCTATACCCGCAGTCAAGCCTACTTCGCTGAGAGAGAAGCTGGTACTCGACTCTCCCTGGTAGCAAAGCTCGATTGCCAAGGTGGAACTTGTGTCTTATGATCCCTTTGGAAACATTGACCGCCTAATGTAATTGGTCTAACAAATGTGGTTAGCCTTGGTTTTTCTCCCGCAGCAGAGAGTTGGACTGTGGACTAAAATATAGCATAAGTTACTTGATCAGCGGAGTGCGAAGAACCGTGACCGAAAACAGAATCATTCAGTTAATTAAGCAAAGCAGAAAAGGCAGGGCTGAGTGCTAATTTTCCACATTGGCCTGCAGATGCAGATCTGTAAACTTGAAAATTGTGGATCGTGCAAAAGTGTGACATCATTCAACAGTGTCAACTTGGCACGTGTTTGTATAATGCGATAAAACTAGATGGCTAAATTAAAGGATATTCAAATTAGTTAGTGCCTTGGGTTTGTCCCATGACCTCTGACAGTGAATCCCTTAGCTTTGGAGACAGATTAAAAGATGAGGTGGGTGGAGGTTTTTGAGTGTTGTATAAAATGCTGAATGAAGATGAAAGAAAAAAAATAAACAATTCAATTGATCTGATTTATTATATATATAACAATACAAACAACAAAAGCTATCTAGCTTATATATGATCAATTCTAAATTGTTTCTATGTCTTGCAAAATTTGTGTTAATTCCACAAAATCAGACAAGAGGTTGGCACTGATCGTTTTTTAAGTCACTGTCTGTGTGAAGCTTTTCAACAGCTTTCGGCATTCTTCAGAGATTCCCCTTGGTGCTCCAGTTTCCTCCCACTGTCCCTGTGTGGCTGTGTCTTTCCGTCTCCTCCCCTGCGATGAATGGGTTGAAGGTATGCACATGGGTTTGGGTTTCTAACCTGCCGTTTGGTCTAAAATGTGTTCCCTTTTGAGACCCTGTGCTTGATTGAATCTAATGGCGAACTCCTTACCCTAAAAGTACTTTATGAACGTGGTACGGTATTTTAAAAATCTAATGTGCATTCCATTACGACTATGGCGTGTATTCTTGAAATTAACAAAAAATGCATTTAGGTGTCATGAATACGTTCTTCTGTTTGTTGATCGCATCCGACATCAAGCCGCACTGCGGTGAGATTTCATCTGGCCCTGCGCTGAGTCCTGATGCAAACTGAACCATGGTTCACCTCCTGTAACGCACTGCGGTCCATCTGCAAAACAAATAAACAGTAAATCAACAGCTCGCCTTGCTCTTCCTATTCCTCCCAGAGCAGGAGAGATTTCCGGCCCTGTCGGCCGGGCCAGATACCGACCTACCTGCCTTGGCTTCCGCCGCTCTGCGCTGCTGCCTGGGCCTCCCTCCCATGGGTCCAGCCGTGGACCTTAATGACTCCACAGTGCTTCCTCTGCAGCGGCCACAGTGGAGGGGAGATCCTCTCCACCAGCTGCTGGGTGGAAAACCACCCGTCACATCAATCAACCCCCTCTTCAGGGAAACATCTTCATAAATTTACATGAGGGAGGGGATGGAGTGCGAGAGGGGGAAACCGGAGATTCAACGCTCCCAAAATGGAGGGAGGTGGTCGTTTGTGAATTAATAGAAAAGGATGTGTGTCCTGTGGTTAATCCTGACGGCCCTTCATTTGTGGGAGATAGCTCATCCTCACTTAGACAGAGCCTGTGTGTGCTTACTGTGCTAACTGATCGATTCATTCATTTACTCAGTGAACTTTTTGCTCAAACGTGGCTCACAGATTTTCACTTTCGAGTTTTATCAGGTAGTACATAGAGTACATCATTGACAGCAGTGCTTCAAGAGCGTTCCGATGGAAACACATAATTTCTCCCCAGAAAACCTGCTGACAATGGAGGCCTCGCAAATCTCAATGCACGTTATTCAAGCAGGGCGTACTAAATATGGTGGAACATTGCAATTTACAGTGAACGGAATGGCAGTGAACATTTTAGTGACACACACAAACTTTCTGGGTTTATTTTACCTTTCCTAGGCTGGTACAGGCTGGGTAAATACAACAAGCATAAGACAGTATCAACATGCCTCTTGGGTTAAAGGGTTTTGATCAAATGACAAATGATCAAGTCAGTTACTAGAAAAATAAATATGCGGAATCAAGATGTTCAATATGACCATTTCACATTTAACATTAACATTAATATTTACTGTCCGAGGGGCAGGTGACATTGGTTTTAGTGCTTCTATAACTCTCATGTGGTGTAGCCACAGTTAGGCAGTCAGTTATTATCCGGCAAAGATCATTCAACCTTGCATGGCTTATTTAATGGGAATCAGTTAATACCCAGTCATCATTGCCAGCATCAATAAAACTTCAGAATTCCACCCTTCATATCAGCCCCCGCTAATTTATAACTGTAGCACGCCCGAGACTGGCTGGAGATTGGGGGAAGGATTCGGCCTTTTATTTCGCATATTTTAAACTAATTTAAATAGTCTTTCCACAAACATGAAGATTCCGATAAATAACCAAAAAGACACAATCTCACACAAACCTCCCACCTCGGGGCAAAGTAACTCAAACCGTTGAACAGACAGTTCTATAATCAGCAGGCATGTCCGGTCCTTCTATCCGATTCCTTCTTCCTTGCTGGCTCCTTTAAAAGCCTGGGATTTATATGATATACACATGATGAGAAACTTACCGTTTCTTGTCTGTAAAAAAAAAAAAAAAACAGTACGGCTACTGTTAATCTTAGCTCATGATCCACGTGGCTAAATCCACATCATTCGTAGGGTACCCCACCACTGGGAATTTAATTTCGCTCACATGACACTGAGGACCCTGTCCTGCCCAGGGCTGTCCCACGTTATCCTGTCATTCACACCATCAGGACGGCTTTGGGGGCACGGCTGTCGGCCTCAAAAAGTTTCCAGGTGCTCAACAGTGTGGTGCCTGGCGTGGCTGCTCCTCAGATACCATCATTGCACTATTTACCACCTCAGCAAAAGTCAAAACCACCATGTACTAATCTCCCTAAATCAAATATACCTTGGCAGCAAAACAGAAAGCACCATCAAAAATGAAATCTTCATCTCCCAGTTGCGTTAGCAGACGGCGTTAGCGGGCCTGCAGTAATTCCGCTCGGCCAGCGGTGATTCGGGTCTCATCAGTGGGCCTTTCGTTTGCTTTGGAGCCATTTTCGCCCCTGCCGGTGTTTTCATTAGCTCCGAGCCACTTCGTGCGGCTTCAACCGTTTGCGGTATGCAGGACAGACAAAACGTATACGACCCAATGGAGTAATGTGTTCTTTGCTATTCATGTCATTAACATTGAGGACCGAGAGAACGCACTATGTACATAAGGCCTCTGTAGAAAATCTGCACTGCAGTCGCCCTAATATATTTATTTTATATCAAATTTTCCCTTTCCCTAATTATCATCAGTAAACAGCACATTAAAATCACCAATGATACTGAACAGCAAATGCAATACTTCCTACTCTCTGATGTCATTGTAGTTCCAGCCATCACTTCTGCACTTTGCATGGCACTGTTAATAACGCTAATTTTCTTTACAAGGACAGACTAATAAAAAAAACACTAATCACCCAATGGTTGCTGTGTGCTTCCTGCACATGTCACCATTGCCTTCTTTCCAAGTCCTCCGAAATTGTTTCCATCGACGCCGTTAAGACATTATCTCTCGAGCGGGCTGCAGTTAAGTGAAATTTATATCCTGGAACCTCGAGGCAATCGGAAAGTTTCCACGGGGACTGTAAAGCGTGATGCGGTTGACTCTCCTGGTAGTGGACCCTTTAATAATGTCGTCAAAACCACCACATCCTCTGTTTCCACACTTGGCTGCCCCTACCCCCAACCTCCGCGATCTTGTGATGGGGGATAGTAGGAAGATCTCAAACCTAACAGCCAGAAGACTGCTGGAGATGGAACAATAATCACCGTAGTTAAAGCTCAGGGCTAAACGAGCACTTCTCTGCAAACCTGCCCGATTTTCTGAGTCTCTCAAAACAGATATATACCAATGGATTTCTCAGCCTGCATAACAAAAAAAACCTAATTTGTCTTGTGTTTTTAATTATTTGATCACTGATGATTACAAATCCTTATTTTAAACATCAGGGTTGTTCAGAGACTCTTTCCTGAGGCTGATATTTAAAGAGATGCTTTGTCACATTTGCCATTTTGTGCAATGCGTGCATTGGTGTCATCAATCCCCCTGTTACGGTCAAACTACTCCAGGCTGTTACGCTTTTTGTTTTTTTTACAGTGGATTTAGTCAGAGCAGTTGCAACAACCCACTGGTGGAATTCTTCATTTTGTTCTCCGGAACTACGTTACTAAGACGTGGTTAGCTTGGTGTACTGACACGATGTGAAACATCAGGGCCATTTGCTGTGTCCTGGCTGTGGGGTTATATATTATTTTATATATATTCTATCAATAATAGGAGGAGGATGAGAAGATAACCATCTAGATCAAATAGTTAATATGTTAATATAGTTAATATAATAAGATATAGAAATACCTATCGAAGCAGAAATTTAGTTTTGTGGTCTAGCAAGGTAATTTGGTATTGAAATTAAACACGGTTTAACATACTTTCCACTGGTCCTGTGCAAACAGATTCAATGCCCATTCTAATTTATGGCATGGCAAAAAAAAAGCTGTCTAAAAATAACACAAAATGGTCTGTAAGGAAATCCAAATATTTCTGGAAACATTCTTCACAGTGTTACGGCTGCCCCAGGGGGAACAGGGAGTGATTGTTGGAGCTTGAAAACGACAAGTTGCCTGGATTCACTCTGTTCTCTCTGACAATTCAACCACCTAGGCAAACCTCTCCGCCTCACTTTCCCATCCTCCCCTCGACCTTTGACCATGCGGACCGTCTTCACAGTGTTTCTCACAACTTCCCTGAGAAAGGGGGGTGTAGGTTGTCACAGAGATTGGCGGTTTCATTAACGCGGAATGTAGAATGCAGATCAGATCGATTAATATTGGGTGCCACCCCCATCTCGGTTAGGATATGTTCACCATCTGTACTGAGCAAAATCCTATTAAAGCTAAAGAGTCAGTTTTTCACAGGATAGTCTACTTAAATCACAAAACGGATCTTAAAAAAATGTCACCAAACAATGTGGTGAAAAACTTTAAGAAGCCATTGTACCTCCATCGATCTCAAACCACATATGGCAGTGACACATTAAGGTAATCTCCGTTAATTGAAGGATGACAGGGTGCTGAACAAACTGGGTGTTCAGACTGACCGCTGAACATGTCTTTTTCTTCCATGCTGCAGGATGTACAAATGCCTCAACACTGATAAAGGGCCACTCCGTCTTTACAGCTGTTCTGTCAAAAGCACCAAATTAACAACCTAAAGGTTGAATTTGTGGAGTCCACACATTTCACATTGTGGAACTGTGGTTGGCTAAATCAAAAACGAATGGGCGACGGTTAGTTAATTCATGTGTGCCAGGAAGATTTAAATTTTGATATACTATACTATGATGTGTATCATCTGTCTTAAAAAGAGATCGACCAAACCATAGGGAATCGGGGTAATTATTAAAGAATTACTTCAGTGATTTTGTATAGTTCGGCAGATGAATAGGGGTCTGTTATAGCGAGCCTGTGCTCCTGGCTATGTCCAACAACCTATAAAGAAACTGTCCCATTAAATGAAGGAATATTTTCACCTGAGAAGAGGTAGTAAAAACAACCCTCTGTTTCTGCACATTCTGTGCCATATACCTGTCCCAATATCAGAAGACATCTGAGATTTAAAAATTAAATCAATTCATTAGTGAAACACTGCCCCTCTGTCCAGTGTTAAAACGCTTTCCGTTTTCCTTCTCTTCTGCCTCTCTGATTGCTCAGGAGTCTGCTGGATTGGTTAAGTTAAAACACTTCTGTGACCGGTTCCAGTAGAAAATAATCCATGAAGGGGATATCAGTCCTTTTTTTTAAATTAAACCCAAACCTGCTTCAATTAAATGCGATATTGGATTAGAAAGATTACTCTGGAAACATAATATCAGTTCAGCAGCCATTCTTAAAATGCTGAAACAGCTAATACAGCTTTTAAAAAGCACTGCAGTAAAAAGCGAACGTCATCGTTATCCTTCTACACCAATGCCAGGTAGCACCTGTGGCAAGGCCTAGTTCAGTTTAATGACTTCCGGAAGCCAGGCAGGCTGAGAAGAAGCAGAACTTTCAAGGGGTAGTCCTCTGAGGAAACACAACATTGCCATCTGAAATTAGATTACAGTTTCTCCTTTCCCACAAGACGTGTGCTGGCAAGTGATTAATTATTGTAACTGCAAAGAACAAAAAAAACAAAAACATAAAAACTTAAGCCATCGACTGCAAAATCCATATTGGAAAACCCTAAATGTTGCAGGCGGCCTTCGGTTACGTTGACAAATGTTGATGGATGTTCTCTGTGTTTGGCCTTGTTTTTCTTACCTCTTGAGTTTGTTTCCAGTCTGTCATAGAAAGGCCAGTCGTGGACAAAAAAAAACATACATATTAGAGTGTATATATGTGCTAACGAGACTCAACTCATGGGAGACAAGACATGTTTGTTGTAGAACAAACATTCAGTCCTCAGTCTTTGGAGCTTCTCATGAGCACTCTCCAAAAAAACCCACGAACACATATAAAGTCTGCGAGAGGGAAAGTGTGCGTGTGTATTTACATCCTTCCAAACTCTCAATATAGCAGAAAAACAACGTTCCAGGAAACATTTCTGTCACTTTAGCATTTCATCACAAGCTTATCACAAGCTTATCACAAGTAGAGAAACAAAAAGAAGCAACTCCATGAAAAGAACATTACCAACAATCTGGAGCAACACAAAATATATGATGTCCCGTAGATATTGATGTTTAGTCACCAGTTTGTGGATGATCATATCCCTCTATCCCTTCCTTGTCTGAAGCACACAGATGTTGTGATCATACCTCTCTTCTACCTGAACTCTGGCCAAGGAATCCTCTGAGACTGATGAGTTCTGTATGAGATGTTTCCAACCTGAGACAAGGCTGGCTGCGTATGAGAGATTCGAGGTTCAGGTTAATCAGACCTGCATCAAGCTTTCACCCACACCAGACATGAACTGGTGATGACGCATTTCACATACATGCAGAGTGCAAACTGCGCCACGTGAAAAAGAACCAGGCAGCTGTTGGCTCTGTAGCTGAAACCACAGAAGGTTGTGTTGAATCCTTTGCTCAGCTTGCTCTATTTGTTTTTAGTTCGAGCCGAACATCCAAATGTGACACTGGTACTAATCAATAATTAAAGCATCATGAAATATTCAGGTTTTTGTTAACAATAACTAAAAATTTAGATCTCATTCTAGATTTTAGGTCTAGATCTCATTCAACGTGAATATTACTTCTCTGGAATGCGCCATGAATAAAACCATTGAATTAAGAGGGTTTTCCCCATTTATCAGGCATTTCTTTAACGGTGACCATGCAAACACAATTAAAGACTGAACACACAGACTGTTCCGGCCTTTCCTCCCTTTCCACACTGCTGGTTTTAACTGTCTCAATTGCCAGCGCTAGAATGTGGTTCTGTTAAAGCAACCACACTCAGGTGCATAATGAAGTCCTGGCTGTGGGTGTGACCCCACGGGTTGGCAGACCGTCGGAGTGAAAGGGCGTGGCTCCTGGCTGTGTACCACATTGATACAATGGTGTACTCACGTAAATCAAAATGACAGTGTTTGGGTGGTGGGCTAAGTTTAAACTGTAGTTCAAGGGCTAACGTTCAGGGCTAAATTTTATGTTTCAGACTTACAACAAGAACGTTTTCACCCTTTGATGTTCACTTTGGCATTTAAAGACAATGTTAGAAAGTGTCCGAGTACCCCCCCCTGCCCAGTCCACCCATTTTCAAACCGAGTCAGGACCAGAAATTATAGGAATGCCTTTCTGTGTTTCTTCTGCGAAGTGTTTTTGCAGACATCTGAACAGAGTCCATTTGTAAGGGTTGCCGCAGCTGCCTCAATACCGCGCCTAAACGAAATCCCACATTTCGATACATGTGCATCAGTCACCCCAGTGGAGGAGATGTTTACGATCAAAGAGTTACGACACACACCCAGTTATCCACAGGCTGGGACTGAGTCTCTTCAGGAGTTCAGCACCACTTAGTCTAGACTTCTCTAACATCCGCACGAAAGCAGAGTGAAGGCTCATGGATATCTGGAAATAATTTCCCTTTACAGTAGGAACCCTTCCCTGTGACAGAATAAAGAATAAAAGGAGAGCATTTTCACGTTGGCTTCAGATTTGTTTGAACAGGTCTTTTCACTGTTCACACATGAGCAAACACCACAAATCCAATGAGAGAAATGAATGCTCCATTTTTGTGGGTGTCTTTGAAAATGCCCATTTGAACCTCCGAAGGCATTCGATCATCAAATCTTCTGTGCAGACAGGCACTGGCACACCGCAAAATGGGAGAAAACAGAAATACAACCTGAAAACTGGGGGAAATAGATTAAAACGAGCTGGGTTTAGTGCAGGGGACGTGGGCAACAGTTATGTTGTCAAAAGTGATTCCCCTGATGGTCGCCAGATGGACTGTGCTGATTTTTCAGTGAAGAATAGCTGATGTGTGACGGTGGTGTTTAACGTCACATGACCAACGCTTCTTGGCCTGGGAAACTTTTGATCAAATCCTTTAGCCAGGCTACTTGGTCCGTCGCCTATTAGTTAATGCACTTTAGATTTAGAAAAGAAGCGTTATTGAGACGAAGGAAGCTGGCGAGGAATGAGGACCTGTGATGGAGGAACAAAATCTCCTATGTCAACCAGCTAACCCTTAGGCCTCACTCCTGGACTGTTTAAGTAATTCTCAGGCCCCAAAAATCCTACCTAATTTGTGTTCTCTGGGTGAATTGTAGTGAATTATGTAGTGAACGCCAACAGTTGGGAAAAGGAGAAACATTTTTTATTATTATTTTGAAATAGCACACTTTCTCCCTCTCTGCCAATTCAACTCTATGCTTTTTACTCATGCTTTGTTGTTCACTTGAATATCATAAAAAAAATCTTTAGAATTTTCAGTAGGATTTTACCTAATCTTACCTAACGCTAAGGTGGCTTCCACTCATTCCCAATACGGTTAAAAGTGGGGGACTTTCAACAGTTTCAACAGGGATTCCACCGATTGCGCCATGCCGGTGATACTGCAGTTCTTGCAGGACCTGCTGAATGAGCGCAAGACACAACCTCTACTTGCAATGCGTAGGTGGATCCAGTCCCTGGAGGAGGCTACCGAGGATGAACACGATTCCCCAATGGAGGTTCAATGTAGGGTTCCTTCCATGCACTTGACCAAAAATAAGCGAGTGAGTGAATTTCAGGCTCTGTCAGTGTCCAGAGCTTGGTTATTCTTCTTACATGGAAGGTTCAAGGTTACCTTGCAGCCTAACCTTACCTTTCTACCTAAGACAATCAGATCTTTTCATTTGAACGAGTCTGTGGTATTGTGGTATCTTCTGTCCACCACACTTCCAGTCAGTGTGACAGAGAGAATCCCCAACACGCTATGTCCAGTGAGAGCACTAGCGTACTGCATGGAGAGAACAGGGAGCTTACGTCGGTCCAAACAGCTGTTTTTCTGCTACGGATCCCAGCCGCTAGGTCAGCCCCTGTCCAATCAGAGACTGTCCCTGTGGTTCACAGAGGCAGTTAAGATGGTGAACGTTCTCAACACGCTCTCTCTGCCTAAAAAGATCTCCAGCCATTCAATGAGAGGTTAAGCCTCTTCTTACAAAATGTCTCAGTGTGCATCAGCAACCCAGCGGTCTGGGCAAGAGTGTTAAGAGTGGCAGCTAGGTTCCCGGGCCCTCCACAGTTGTGTTGAGTGTTGAGTACGAATGTCTGTGTATATGTGTAAGTGTGCGCTGTAATGCTCGGCATACATAGAACCATACGGCTGTCCTCACAACAGATGGGGTGTACTCACCCATTAGTGACGGTCCATATCATATTGTATTTGAAAAAGGGAATCTTTGGTTATTATTACAATCTTGGTTTCCTGAAATAGAAACATTAACCATCACTCTTTGTGGCCACTGTGGTCCCACAGTGGTTCAGAAGTAAAAAGAGGATTGAGGTCTGACTCTACATGCTTTCATGGGATCTTATGACGTACAGTGTGAGGCACTCTCTCGCGAGGTTTGGCATACTTGCTCAGAATTCTGGGGTTCTTAAAGGGGAACGACCCATCAGCGATGGTTAATATTTCTATTCCAGGGAACCTTTTTCTTTGAATTTACACTACTGGTCATTGGGTCATGTTTGGTAGGGTCAAGAAGAGCCATTTAAAAATGAACTTCTGTCATGATACATTCCCTTTGAGAAATTCTATGCTTTACACTACACACTTCTTTGGCAATTGCTGTTAATGGTTCTCCAAGTTAAACTTTCAAGCCTGAATGTAAGATGAAGGAAGGCTGGGCGTTTAATGACAATGGAATGCAATATGGGTTTCAGGGAGGTTGTACGTCTGCGGAACTTTTCATTTTCAGACGTGATTCTTGAATAACAGTGTTCAAAGAAACTAAAATAATGTATGTATGATGCTTATCTTACGTAAAGGTTGAAACTTACTTTGTAAGCCTTTGTTTTTAAAGTGAAAAACCAGTGGGAGAACGAGGTTGGAATCTCTGGCACTGTGATAATCTTTTAAGACTGGTAATGAAAGACTCCCAATCAACTCAAGTGCTTTTATCAAGTGACTGATATGAGGTTTTAGAAATATTTCTTGGCTAGAACAGACAGCTGGAAGCTATTGCAGAGCTGGGAGGTAGGAAAACTGTAGCCCCTACCTCCATATGGGCTCTTTGTGTAATTACTTTATTCTGAAATAACTCTGAAATGAGTGCGAGAGAGCTTGCAAGATAGACCAGGGTCAAAGAAAGCAATTATTAGGCACTTGTTTTTACTGGCAAATCAGGCTGGCCTAAAAAGCTAACTATCCATGACTTCATTTTAATATCGTCCTTGTTACAAACCATGCACTTTATTAGTACCGAATAGAAGGTCATTTCAAAGAATGCAGCTTTTTTTGAAAAAAAAATTGCTTCACATGGTGTAAGTAATCAAATTATGTGGCAAAACTTGACTCTCGCACACGCGAGCAGGCCCCCTGGTGACCTCATATAGCCTTTTTTCCAACAATTCTGCGTGTAGCTTTACTTCTATTGGCCAGCCTCTTCCCATCTGCCTCACTGTGACGTCAGCGCACCAGTGTAAACCCCAGCCGGGTTGTGTCCTCGGGCTGTCAGGGTGTGTTATGCCGATCGCTCTATACCCGAGCGTAGTGGAGATTGTTAGTGGCGCCGCCTCCCCACGCCGGCCCCCCAGTGGATCGGACCTGACGCGTCCGAGACAGGGCGGCCATTCAGTCCTTCGATCTGGGGAGAGAAAAACTAAAAGGTGGTACACCCTAAATCCCTCAGGGATCCATGGTAACTGCACCGTCCTAATTACAATGTAATTTCCAGAAATTATGAAGGGTAAACATGTGTCAAAGATGATTATTGCAGTATATAAACATACTCCGTCACACATCTCGACTCAGGACTTTTCCGTGTCAAGGCTGTAGAGGTGTTCCATTCCTGCAAGGAGGTAAAAAAATTCTGTCGCAGCAATATCTAACCTTTCCTATTTTCAAGCTTTGATTAGGAAAAGATTTCTCTCTTTCTCTCTCTCTGGTACTTCTCGTGTCTAGGGAATTAGATAACTTTGCCCTAAAACCCTGCTGAGTTTGGAGACACGGGACATCACCGTCCAAGGCGTGCAATAGTCTGAGAACAGTTTGCCTTGGAGGTGCTCCAACACACCTCATGTTTGAGATTATCAACAAGCCACCCAGAGAGCAGTAACCAAAAGATTTTTCAAGTCCTTTAAAACCCCAAACATTCGCTGTGGCAGGAGTTCTTTTTGGCAAGAGAATGAATAAATTAGATCTTTCAATTCAGATTAATTAATGTTTTTGTGCTCTTTTCAGAAGAATAATGAAAATCAGGTAGGTCATTAGCTTTGTATTCCATGACGTTTTTCTGTGGGTTTTGTGGGCCTGAGATTTTATTTTGGATGAATTATAAGTCTATGTGTTAATATTGTTTTTTAGGCAGTGCTCAGTGCTCTCCATAATTGCCCCTACCTATAAAAACATAAAGCTAAATATCTTTATTGATAGAAACCTGTGTAAATTCAAACAATTGAGACCGCAGTAAGCAAGCAATAAACTTTATTAGAGCGAGAAACTTTATTACAGCTCGCTGGTTATATATATTGATTTTGATGACTGCTTTAATAGTGTGTAAATGGTCCCGCATGGTTTGTGTCAAACAGATGGCTCTGAAGATCACCGTCCAGATCATCGTTCAAGCTCATTGAAAAAGCCAGAGGCATCACACATGCACAGACTGAAACATCTCTAAGAGTCTCTGGAGACCTGTAGGCATTGGAGGCTTTTAAACAATGCTGCTCAGTTGATGTGATGATACCTACTGAGGGTAAAACCCTGGTGATGTCTCTAGTATATAATACCGGTCAAACCGTCATCAAACCTCACCGATAGGTGGGAATAATCCCAATGCCTACAATGTGACGAGATGATTCGTGTAAAATAGATTGAGCTAAACTTCTTTTTGCTGCCTTTAAAACCCATGATAGTGCCACTTTAAGATGCGTGAGACCTCCAAATTGTTTGTGCATGTACTTATCTTGGATTGGGAGGGTTGACTTGAAGGGCTCAATCTGCTTTAGATGACTATTGCAATCTGGACTTTCCCGGGAGTGGTACTAAATTGCCATGTACTCTTTCTGCTCTGTGGAGGGAAAACAGTCAAACACCCTGCTTTATGAGAATTCTTGCTGGTGCGGAAAAACCCCTTAATCCATGGTCATCTCCAACTGGATAAAGGCAAGAGCTTTTTGTGGGTGGCCCCTAGTCCCTCTCACTCACTCCACATACCTGCTGGGCTGTAGCAGGTAGTCTGTAAATCTCCCCTAACATCTACCTGCTGTGAAAACAGCCGGGGTACATGACTTACGGAGGCGGGGAGCGCGAGGTGGGTGGGAGGCTGAACCTTGGTGAAGCTGGTTGCAGAGTCAGGCCCTAGCGCCGTTTACAGATACATCTTTAACAAGGTCTCTTTCGGACCACGCGTGCCCAGGACGAGAGTGGAGGTTTTAACACACGCAGAGCATTCTGGATGGTCTCGCCGGGAGTCGCGAAATTTTGAAGCGTGACTTATTCTTGAAAGCGAGACGTACTGTAGTCGGAGATTCGTTACGCATAATTCAGAGATACCTCACCCCTGGGGGAGAGCTCCAATTGTAAATCACAGTGTCCCGTTATAAATGGGAGCCGAATCTTAAAAACTCCCTTAACAATACTGAACTAACTCACGCCTTATGGTCCTATTGTTCTGGTTAAACTCAGACCCCGTGCCTTGTGTCCAAATTTACCCAACATTATTATATTAAAGAGCCCCTGGTTCATCAGTTTAAGCATTTTTTTTTTACATACAGCCAAAGATGATATCACGTGCAGGCCACCTGTATGGAAAAATAACTCACAAATCTTTTGCCCTATCACTCCGGGTTGCAATGCTGCAAGGCGGATGATCCAGTGTTTTTTATTGATATTTGCTTTTTTTTTCTCTTGTATTGAAACCCTGACCAGCTGTGCCCCGCCCGTATGTGTGCAGAATTTATGGCAAGATTGTTCATACATGCTGGGGTCAGTTTATTCCGTTTATTCAGCCTCCCCCATCCGTTGCTCTAACCACGCCGGTATTTTCTTTAAACAGTATCTATTATATTGGTATTATAACTGTTTATGTGTCCAGAGACTTGTGTGTTAGGAGGGTTGTGGTCTGTATAAT
>JAOVYW010009820.1:0-33185 GCA_025775045.1 Hiodon tergisus
CCCCCTCCCTTTGCACTGTATCCTAATAGATCACTTTAGTTCAGTCTGTTATTTGTAGCACCCACATTAGCAGCATCTCTAAGAAGATTGCTTCTTTAAGCCATGCATGTCAGTTGCTCCCATTATGAGTTCTCATTTGCCAAAGTAAATGGGAAAAGACACAGGGGAACTGAATAAATATTCCCTCTCTCGGTCTCTCTTTCTCCCACAGCCGTCTAGCATTCTTAGCATCTTTCTGTTCTTTTTTTATTCTGCTTCATCCATCTGTCTCTCCGTCTTTCCCAGCCTCTCCCATCTCTTCTCCATCAGCCGTTTTTTCATTCTTCTGCCCTACCGTGTAACTCAAAAAATGTTCTTCTATTCTATTTTTTTATTTTTATTATCTTAGACCCTCTCCCGATCTGTATCAAATTCATTTTCATGTTCAGTTCTGTTCATTTCAAAAGAAAAAATTGGGAAAGCATGAATGGGGAGGAACTTAATTGGAAAGCCTGGAGGAAAGAGGGGTATTGGGTGAAAGGGGGGCTGTCCCTGAACATGAAATATTAACACCTTTTCTGATTCTTTTATGACCCTCCCTTGCTGGATTCCTCTCTCTTCACTCTCTTTCTCAGATATGAGTTTCACAACCCTTTGAGGCTCAAAGTTCAAGCTCAGTTCCTTCTGTCATTTGGAGGCGGACCCTAATTGGGCATGCTTTTCATGCTGTCTAGTCAATTACGCAGTTTCCCCAGCTTATTTATAACCTTTATAATGCATTGTGAAAAATGTATAGGCAGATACACAAGAAAACACATGGGTTGCCTGAAGTACGACGCGATATAATTAAGTTCTCCACTGCTAAGTAATTTGGAGATTATAAATTCAGGTTGAGAAAACTCAATTTCATTATTGCAAATTCACCTAGTAGGATCTGGGTCAGGCTTTTGGCTCCTGAAGGAGTCTTTACCAATGACCTTTATGTAAAAAAAAACCTTGCTGTGAATACAGGCTGCAGAGTTTGGCTTATTCCAAGGCTCATAACTTTCTCCCAATTAAATGGGCAGCTGAATCAGCTGGCGACAAATAAGATGGCAATATATCTGCCTCTGTTATTGATTGGCATTTCATTCAAAAATACGTATAGGCCTGAGTCAATGGTGCAGCAAAGATGTAGCCATGTAGCCATGGATGTAGCCAACATTTTATTTATATTAATATATTGGGGGGGGGGGACAATATATATATTGTAATTACAGCCCTGTGGTGCAGTAATTTTTAAACTGTGTTGGACTTTAAATCATAAGGTTTCTCTGTCTGCCTGGTTTGAAAACAGTCTCTCCCCATTTCTGTTTCTTTATTTCTTTTATAGTTTTTTCTTTTTTTGGTAATGACATCTCATTTCCGTAGTACATAATCTGTGTCTCCCCAGCCACCGTTAGAACTCCATATCCCTTTTTATCTCTTCCTTTTCTCTAGACACCCTCCCGCTGTCTCGTTTTCACCCTCTGCTTCTCCTCGTGATCCCTTTTCCTTTTTACAGCCGCAGCGTACAGACAGGTCGCACACTTGACTGGACTTGACATTTGACCTTGTAGCCAAGACTACTGGATTTTGAAGTTGGAATGTTTGCAGAGCAAGGAGCTGGACTTGTGATGCACTTCACGTTGTTTGTGTTCCTCGATCCCAGTTGTTTCTCTTTGTCCCGGGTCCTTCCCTTAGGAACGAGGTTGTGCTATTGAGAGCGTGGTATCATTTTGACACTGTTGTTGCAGCACACTGAAGGTGAGCTGGCAATATTTTCTGAAATGTGTTAGTTTTTCAAGGGGGCAGTTTATAAGTGAAAGTATATTGCATACCTTCAGCTACCCAGTTTATTCTCAAACAAATGAATGGAATCATTAACTTTAACCAGAGCCTGTTAGTAAGCCAGTGCATCCCGTTAACGGGGGAGGGGGGGGGCTTAATTGTCAACTAAACGTCCGGAACTCAATTCCATTCCGTGAAGATTAAACCGCCAATTAAACCCCTCTAGCGCCTCTCAGCTGTGGATCAGTAAAACAAACCAGGGACCTCCTGTCTGCTGATACAGCGATGTTGGGCCCCTACCTTTACCTGAGGGCATGGTGTTGCATTGTATCTTTTGTTCCAGATAGACCCCTCCCCAGATAATGTGCAGAGAGAATACCTTGCTAGTTGGCTACTGTTGAGGATAGCACAGAAAACAGGAAAGAGGCCCACACTAATGCAGTCGATTTCTAATGGATTTTATGACGTGTATACATTGCTTGCCGCTTATTCAAAACTGAGCTGATTGAGGGTAAACTCATTATGCTCTGTAAATATCTTACATTTCCGCGCTGAACTGCCGGCATGTACACAGGAGGCTGGGAGCGAGCGCGTGATTGATGACCCGTGGTTTAGTAACACGACCACACGATTAAAAAAGAGAAAAAAAGACTTTGTTAGGGCTATTTTTGTTGGTGAGGGTTTAAATAGGGACTGTGTAGCTCATTATATAACCACAGACTTGAACTGAACTGACTTGACCTGAACTGCTACGGGTACGCTTCTGATGATAATGAATTTGTTATCATGACAAAGGATTATATTCAGTCGTTATGATGTCGCTGCCCTTCCCGTCCTTTCTCGTACTCGCGCCAAAGAGGAACAAAAAGTCAAGCGGCGCGCGCCCCCTCCCCCCGAGCTCCCCGAAACGTGTTGTTGGGGTCTTCCACATCCGCCTGACCCCCGAGTGGCGTACATCTGCTCCCGCCCGTCATCTCCTCTCAGCTCGCCCCTGGCCCTCTTTACCGGGTCGCTCTCTGTCAGTCTCCCGTCTTTTCTCCAGCTTGGCTTTCCTCTAACATGCCTCCTTCTCGCTCTCGTTTTAATTTCGATTGGATTTGGAAATGCTTTACTGGCACCACATACCATGTGCTACATATTGTCAAAGTTTTTGTATCCAGTACACCATAGTCACTCTCTGTATATCTCTCTCTCTCTCTCTCTCTCTCTTTCTCTCACACACACTTTGTCTCCCCCAGTGAGTACATATGGCAGCAGCTGTCGTTTCTGCACAGCACCTGTTTGTAGGTTATCACTGGGTGCTGACGGTTGGCTGGCCTGACATGAATACCCTTTGACACTGGAGCTCCGGGCTGTCCAGCCACCCACTGCCGATGGCTGTCCGTTTCTGGCTGGCTGTAGCATTGTTAGGGACAGGAACAGGAATTCTATTGTTTGGCCCGATGTTGGCTGAACTCCGGCCCTATGTGAGTGCCACCGTGTCTACGAGCTTTTCTACTGCTGGACCTATGGCTTGGCCTCACTGCTGTCGGGCATCATTCATCAAATCTGTCATATGCATTTTTGGTTGTGTATGCTCTGACGGATCCACTTCTACCAGAGAGGCTTTGTCAGTATGATATATATATATATATATATATATATATATATATATCCTTTTAACTGTGATGGTGTGCTGGTCTAGATACTGTGTTAGCTGCCTTGCAGTATTTATTTACACCGGCGGCTGGCCCTGTGGACACTCCCACCGTTTTAAACTGTGCACATATTAGTTTACTGCTTTGAGGTTTATTTTCTGAACGCGTGTGACTCTGTGTCCCTGAGTGGAGTTTCCTTTGTTTGTGTTGGCCATGGCGCGGATATAAGACGACATCCTTTCTGCTGCTTGGCAGAGAGCGAGGAACTTGACACATTGATCTGCCTTACGTTAGAGTGGATGTACCCAGCCCTCGTCCTCGCTGGCGGCAGTGTCCGTGGGTTTTCACCCTACCTTTCAGTCAGTGTCTGATTTACAACCTGGAGACTCCAGGGGGAATCTGAAAGATTGATTTTAATGGAACGATTAAGAAGCGAGGTGTAATGGAAAACGCCGCAGATGCGTCCAGGATTGAGCATGCTGGTTTAAAGCATATTGCCTTTAAAGCATTGGTAAAAGATAAAACTTATTTTGAGAACGAGGACGTAGGAAAAGGAGTAGAACTTGGGGAGGGGGGGGGGTTTCCACACCTGGAACGGGGATTCGTAAAATTTTCCAAGGACAAGTGGTGGAGGGCAAGTGGTGAAGCCTTTTGTGATAATGGGGATATTTCTGTGTGTGTGTGTGTGTGTGTCTCTGCATTGCAGTCTGGGAAGTGTGTTAATCATTGGTAGTGAATGAGAACAAAAGCGTTCAGCATCAAATATGGTGCAAAGAACATATAAAAGGGGGCTCGCCCTCAAATAAATAATTCATGAGAAAAGAGTAACCGTAGTTTTTAACTTCTGTTTAATGTTTGAGCCTTTCTACCCTTTGTGGTCTTGGCTTGTGTGGTCAGAACCGATCTTCTGAAGATGGGCGTAAATTGGCCCCGGACTCCCAACATGCACCGGTGTTATAAAAGTGCAGCCGCACGTGCGACATTTGCCAACGGTGACCGGTGCATGTGTGAGAGCCAGTGAGCGCGTTGAAGCGTGTCACCCTGCCCGCGGTGCACAAGTCTGTCGGTGCGTCTGTGGGTCACAGTCGGACCGTCTAGCTCCCATCTGTCCCTCCCTCCCACCCCTCCCGCCGCTCTCCCTTTCTTTTTACAAATCCGATTATCCACCGTTCGTCCGTTAACAGAGCCTCCTCCCAGCTCACTGGCCCCCGCTGCGTGATCAGGCTGGACGAAGCAGCCTCTAATTACCCCCTAATTGTGCTTCTCTGTCTCCACAGCTGCTCCTGGGGCAAAAAAAAGTGTGGGACCATGGAGGGGGGGTGTTAAACCGTATTGATCACCTTGGTCCAGACCTGAGTTTGGGTGCCTGGAGAGTTAGCGCGAGACGCAGGGAGACGCAAAGGCAAAGAGCGGGGGGGTTGGGGCGCCTCACAAAGGCACACACCTATTGTACTTGCTTCTAGTGACACGCGCGCACGCACACACCGTTTCTCGCGCCCTGTTTGTGTGCACGTTCCCGCCTACACCAAACTCCTTTGTGCTGCTTTCAGCCGGAAAGGATGTCGTGGTAAATAATGACTCTGTTTGCCAATGTGTATTTTTCCTTTACCCCTGTGTTTGCTTTAGCGTATGCTAAACCGCCGTATAATTCTTTCCTGAAGCTGCTTTTGCGGTTTGTGGTTTTTATTGCTAAATAGCTCTAGACTCTGCCTGCTTGTCCTCTTCGCGCACAGCAGCAAGCCACCTGAGCTGTGGTAAGTGTAGGGTTAGGGTTTAACTGCCGATAATGGAAGGGGTGGGGAGAACAAGGAACCCAAAGAGAATAGGACAGATTTGGGGGAGGTGGGGCAAACAGGGAAACCCCGTCATAGAATGTCAGCAGTCTGCTGACCTCCGACCCCACAAAGGAACTTACGCGCACCTCCCTGCCACTATACTCCCATTCTGACACACACACACACATACACACACCTGTCTGCATTTCTGCCCAATGGGAACTCTGCACCCACAACCACCCCACCCATCTCTGTTGAGTGTATTGCAGTCACTTCCAATAACTTCCAATAACCAAATGCTGTCCTCCCCCAAGCGATTGTGCAGGATGGGGCTTGCTTTTAAAAAATAATCATCCTCCAAAGACACACACTGCAGCATTCACCAATGTTTTATATTCTATATAACCCTCCATCTTACATAGAGCGAGGCCCACTACGTGTGTCTATAGCATAGTAACCCTTACTCTCTGTGTAATGGGTTAGGCCTCCCATTGAAAGAAGAGATCACTTTCTTTTTGCCTGTGAAACTGCACTGATTTATAAATCTCTTCAGGACACCAATTTGTACTCTGCGTCCACATGCTCGTCAGGGACTGCTTTGTTCAATCTAGTAATTTTATATCTACGGGTCACCTACATGAGGAGTGTAATCCATCCTGATTAACCGTTGTGTTTTTACAGGGGCTCCCAAATTCAACACTCTCACAATGTTTGAGCGTTCAGGTCTCCTCCCTGACACAAGTGCACCGATTGTTTCCCTTACCAAACGGGCCGTTTTTACCTCTGAGCGCCCTTTGTTCAGTCCTCTCTCAAAACTCTTTAAATAAACTTGTGAAGCCTTTGTGTGCTGCCGTAACGCAAGCTGGCCTCATTGTGGCCCCTTTGGCGAGAAGCGGGACAGCGTTTGGAATCGTGGGTATTTTTGTGTTAGGGTTGTTGTGGGGATGACACAGGGCACTGCTGTCTGGAGGTTTATCTATGCTGGGATCGGTGGGAAAAGGTGTGTTTCAGGTAGGGGTAGATAAAGACCAGCCAGGATGCCAAGGTTTTCTGTGTTTTTTCGTTGGAAGTCAGAAGCTCTCCAGAGACATGATTTAATAGTCGGAGTATCCATGGAAAAGTGTTGGTTTCGGAGAACCGCTTTGGGGGGAATTCCTTCCCTTGTGTAAGACACGGTGCTGATAGCACCATTTTCTTCATACCTTCTGTTCCATTCCCTTCCCCTGTTTCCCCCCCGCCCTGTCAAGGTACACGCATCAGGCTTACTGTGTTTGTTTTCATGTGTGTCACTGCAGTGCGGTTTGTACTTTATTCCTCCTTTACCTTGCTCTTGCGGTGCATTGTAAGATTGGGTGCACCTCTCTAATCCCTTTGCTCCCCCTTTCTCCCCCCGGTACAGGCTGCTGGGGCGGCGTGGTGGTGAACGTCACTCCCACCTTGGAGGCAATGAGGGGGGAGTCCGTCACCCTGCCGTGCACCTTCGACGACCCGCCACCTCAGAGCAAAAGCATTGTGGAGTGGTTCATTGTGAGTATGCCTCCGATGTCCCGCTTGGGCCCTGCAGACACCCATAGTGTTGTTCAACAAAACTGGAAAATTGTTTATTGCTAAACATTTTAGAATATTGAAATGGCAGTAGTTTATTTGTGCGTCAGGCCTCTACCCTCTCCCAACCCCCGTGTCTCTCTCTGCGTCTCAGGAGGACTCCGGCTCCAGGAAGCGAGTGGCCTTTCAGTCTGTGTCCGGCGGGGGCGGCATCGACGAGGGCACCGCGCTCTCGGGGCGCGTGACGATAAAGCCGGACTTCTCCCTGGTCATCTCTCCGGTGCAGGTGGGGGACGAGCGGCTCTACTATTGCCAGGTGACGGCAGGGGCCGCCGGGTCCGGCGAAGCCTCCACCAAACTCAGCGTCTTCTGTGAGTGTCCCCTCTGCAGGTCGCTGCCCGTGGGCACCTGTCCCGCCTCGGCAGACCCAGCAGCCTCTGTGTGTGCCTAAATGACACAGCAGCGCCGTTACTGCCTTTAAGTGACCACGGCGGTTGGAAGATTTTGCGTAATCTGTATTTAAACTGACCCCAGGTCAGGATGTCCAGATCCGTGTATGTATTCAGATCCAGTTTAGTCTTGTTTGAAAATGACAAACTACCCTTGCCGTCTCTGTGTTATTCCTCTCCGTTTCATCTGTCAACTGACTTTACATGTTTAGCCCTGGTCTATCCATGTGTGTAAACTCTGTGCCTGTGCTATAAAAGAATGATCCCATATAGAATAACTGAAGACGGAGGAAAGCAGGACAAAAACTGTACACGTTGTATAAAACGTTGATCATTCAGTACTGTAAACTGGAACATTATGTCTCCCATGCTATTCCAACCCTCTCTCTTAACATGGAGTATTGCTTCTGGGGCATTACTCTCAAATTTAAGCAGCAAAGCCATTTAAAACAGAGGTAACGAACATACAGTTTCAGTAGCAGTTTCAGTTCTAAAAACTTGAACTTAAAAAAAAGACTTCGTATGTCAATATACACCGATAACTCCTGTTCAGTATACCCCTTGACCTCTGCGTTTGGAGCAGCACAAATTCAGAGCCCTTCCTGCTTGTTTCTCGCTCATCCACTTTTCATCTCAACGCATGTTATTCTGATAAGGCAAACCAAACAGAAAGAGAGAAAGATTGAGATTGAGGGAGAGTAGCAGAGAGGAAGAGTGAAGAGATCTGGCAAGGTGGCGGCACGGGGTGAGATTTTGCAACGGGTGCTGTTTATTTTTACATTAGTCCGACAGCTGGGAACCGCGATACTGCGACCTTGTGTTGGAGACAGGGAGCGATAGAGTGATGGCATACAACTGTATGTGAAAAGGGTCCTCTGGGTGTTTCAGCCCTTATCAGTTCATCCAGACCACGTCGGAATAATACCGACAAATATGTTTACACTAATAATAATGAGGACTATGGCTGGGCCTGTTTTGTGTATCCCAGCTTGCATTGCGCGTGCATTTTTCCCCCGTATGTGTTTATCTGTCGTTCTGCTGTGCATGTTGTTGAAAATGCTGCTGGAGTCCATACCACTCCTAGCTCAGAAGCAAATGTGCCAAACTCCCCCCAGCTTTCAACCATTTGCAGGTTTTCCTCTCTGCTTCTCTGTGCAGAATTCTGCTGCAAAAACTATGTAATCCTATTAAGTCTTTAATCTGAATTTTTACTTTTCAGTTCCTTAATTGACATCGCGACTTGAACCTTACAGTACTGTTTTATGCTTGCCGAATGTTTACAGTATGTCCAGACGAAGTGTCTGAAATTAACTGCTGCTGATCCTATTCTTTGATTCGTTGTCCCGCTTTGAAAGTGCGGATGCTCACCGACTGCACCCCCCCTCCTCTCTGTGTACCCTCTCTTTGTGTCAGTTCCCCCAGAGAAGCCCTTGGTGACAGGCATCAGTGAGGCTCACTCCGTCCTGGACAGCGCGGTGTCTGAGGTCAGTCTCTTGTGTTTCTTATGTATGTCATATTTTCAAAAAAGGCTCATTCAGAGTCACTTTTACAAGTACAGTCTATTTCAGCAGCTTGCGTTTTGTCTCATGAATGAAAAGCAAGGTTGACAGAGGGCGTATTAAATGCATGGTGCCCATGCAGGTTGCTTCTAAGAAGCCTTATCTGGGCTCACTTTAACACAGATAGTAAGCAAGGTGTGTTTAGCGACACCATTCTCTTGTTCAAAATATACCTTCATTTTTAATTGAATTGTATTAGCTTCCATTAGAGCAAAGGAAAATAATCAGATTTAGTCCTCTGCTGTTTTGTCCATGTGGTTCTTCAAAGGTCTCCTAATGCAATTAAACTATACCTGCAGGAACCTGGTCCACGTTGTTTAAACTCAGTGTCATTCCCTGCACTGTATTAGGCCCTGCTGTCAAGGTTCCAGAAGTTCAAAATGGTTTATTGGCATGAGAAAGAATAACATCTCTAGCCCTTCGCTCTCTTTGTCAGGCTGGTAAGTGTATCAGCAAGAATAGCTATCCAGAGCCACGCATCATCTGGTATAAGGACAGCAACCCCCTCCCTGAAGTCAAAGATTCCAAAGAAGGTGAGCTCAATATTCACTCCAGTCCAGATGGGACGGGCCTCTCTTAAGCATCAATGCTGTTACTGTCCCTGGCGGAGCTGTAAGCACTTGTTGATTACATATGTGGCTTGTCTTGTTGTCAGTAGGCTGGGGGAAGCCCATACTGACTCAGAGGTAGTCATGGAGCAAATATTCCGCGCTCTGTGTTTAACTAACGGCCCCCTTCCTCGGTCACCTCTTCTCTATCGCTGGCCTCCTCTAACCCCCTTCGTGTTCCCTCTTTCCTGGTCACCTCCACCTGGCCACACCCCTCTGCCACTCCCCACCCTCCTACACTTTTTCAGATTTTTACATGGGCATCAGTTTGGCAAAGGAGCCATCAGGGCTCTACACCATGACCAACACCCTTTTCCTGCGACCCCAGAAGAAGGACAAAGACTCTGTGTTTTACTGCAAGGTGGAGTACAGGATGCCCAAAGGCCTCATCGAGCAAAAGGAATCGGACAGGTTCTCCCTCATACTGCACTGTAAGCCTCTTCCTTTTCTCCAGGCTAAGCTAGGCTAACAGATGGCTCTTATCATTGCCATGTGCATGATATTCATATCAAACACGCAACAGAAATGTTACACAAATCCCAAAGCAGTTGTTTAATAGCTCCTTCATCCCCCAATCCTCAGTCCTAGTGTAGGTATGCCAGTGAGGCCCACTGAGCCGCGGGAGGGCCGGCTGCTTACAGACCTACGTGTTTATATCCATAATTCTTCTCTTCTCCATATATCTGTCTCGTTTTTTGCTCTTTTAGATCCTACGAAGCATGTACAGTTTAGCCTGGAGACCATGGGGCCAATCAAAGAGGGAGATGATGTGAAGATGAAGTGTGAGGCTGACGGAAATCCCCCACCGCCATATGAGTTTTCGTTCTTTGATAAACAGGTACAGCATGGGCAGGTCGCTCTTTTTTAATGTCTAGGGTCCAGTCAATGTATTTTATACACTGTACATGTATATGAATTAATAAATGTACATGAAATACACATATTTAGTAACAAAAATGTTCATTACCTTTTTCATTCAAACTCTCTCTCTCTCCCTCTCCCTCTCCCTCTCCCTCTCCCTCTCTCTCTCTTTTGCTCGCTCTCATTTTAAGGGCAAACGAGTGCCTAAACAAGGATATGATGGGGTTCTGACGCTGCCCGCCGTGAGTCGGAAGGACCAAGGCCGCTACAGCTGTGATGCTCTGGACTTTGACGCAGTGGACGTTGAGCTCACCCGTGAGCTCAATCTGTCTGTGCACTGTGAGTTTAGTTTCCAGTCAGTAGGTCTCTCCTCAGATATGCTTTGGAAACACTTGTGTCCCAGTACACAGCACAGAACAGAACTAAATCCCCATGGCAGCCAAGTCTACCTGTGACACAGCCAGGCTGTGCTCCCACATGAAATGTTTCTCAAAGTTATGCTGATTCTCTCAATAAAGCATGTTCCTGGTTGTATTATGTAATAATTTGTTTAACTCTAATGTTTTTTTCCGTAATGCTCTGCATAATTTTAATATTTTAATATTTTGTTTAATAAACTCATGTTTAAGTAGCGTAAAAAGCCATGCATGCTGCTCCTTTCAGTTTGTTCAGGGTTAGGCTAAAGATTTTTTGGCAGAAATGTATCCCTATATGGGTGATTTACTCCTTGTTTGTTGTCCATGCAGTTATGAACAGTTTCGTGATGTCTAAGTCTCTAAAAAGTTTTGCTGTTTCGCTGGTTTTGTAAGCTAAATGATTTTCTTACATCATGAGAAATGAGTCTCTCTTTCCCTTTCAGACCTGGACCCAGTGACCATCACCCCCTCTGGTTCTGCAGTCATACCGTTAGGAGAAAGCATGGAGATTCGCTGTCAGACTAAATCCTCAGATACATACACGCTTCAGTGGAAGATGGCAAGTCAACTAAACGCTTCACACTCAGCTGTTGAGTTTTAATTTGGTCTGTGTGTTGTCTCCTGAAAATCTGAGTCTTGCCTTTTTATTGAGCAGTCATTTTTCCCTACCAGGTTCCCGTAAGCGCAAAGTGACTGTCATGGCTTTTTGGGGAGCTTTGCATCATGCTGACTTTGTGGGAGAAAGCCCTTGTGTTGAGCTTACACAAACACACACCCACACACACAACATACATCAGCTGTATTCTCTTCTCAATGATGGATGACATCTCATTGGCTCTGTTGTTGTGTCTCAGGGTAAGACGGTGTTGTCGAAGACTGGAATACTGTCCTTGAAGTCGGTGACATTCTCGAATGCAGGAAATTATTCCTGTGTGAGCGAAGTGCCCTCTGTCCCCGGACTCCTAGCCCAAGGCAACGTGATGCTCACAGTCTCAGGTAAACAGCCCCTGCTGTGCTTAATGGCTGATACAGAGCCCCACAGCACTAATATGCCACTGACATCCTTCCTGTACTTCTCATACCACAGGAAATTAAACTGTGTACTCCTCAGTGCATTAGTGCATATCTGTCGTTGCTGCAATAGTGGCTTTAGTCTTCGTCTTTCCTGCAAAAACACAAATCCCCTATTTTTACCTTGGTCTTGAATGGTTTCTTTGCTTTATTTGCCCACAGTTGGACTTCATTTACTAATATTCATTTATTTGGCATGAGTGATACAATCAGTGCACACTAGTGTGTCAATACAGAATGGCAGTGACAAAGATGAAGCAGAGAGAAACGTGCACTGTAACAGTCCGTTTTATACGTGTACATTTGCATCTTGTATTGTATATAAGGTCGATAACAAGTATCCAGTGAGTTTCCAATGTACATGATGATGTAGCATCAATGTGCTTCTCTCATTAACCACTTCCCCCACCTATTTCAGGGAAGCCGGAGATAGCGGACCCTGTTCAGGCTAGAGTCCCCATGCTTGGGGACATAGTGACACTCACTTGCTCTGCCCAAGGCCACCCCGCCCCGCAGTTCACCTGGACACCATCAGGAAAAGAGGTGCGTGCACTGAGTCATGTCCGCGTTTGCGTCAAATGCCAGCGTGCACTCATGTTCCTGAGTCCCGATTTCCTTTTCCCGCTCTCAGTCGGTGACAGTGCAGCATAACAAGGCCGTCAGCATGGTCACGCTCGAGGCCAACGAAGCCGTACTGAATGGCGGCGTTACCTGTGAGGCAGCCAATGAACACGGAAAGGATTCCAAGCAATTCAAAGTTGTCATCCAAAATGGTAAGATAAGGCTGCTTGTGACAAACTTCCTTTGATGTATGTGGGTGAAGTAAAGGACGATCTAACTGTGATGCCTTCTTCTAATTGCAGAAAAATCCTATGATTCCAATAAGATTGATTCCAACGTGGCAAATATAGGTAGACATCTGTCCGTCTTTCCACTCCTTCTTTCGTCTTTGTCAACAATGTATATTGTATGCTGTGTATATTGTTATTAAGCACTGTGTAAATTGTATATTGCATATTGTTATGGAACCCTGTGTAAATTGTATAGAAATTATGAGTGAAACTACGTTTGTCATCACTGTCTTATATTTTATGGACGCTGCAAGTGAAAGTTTCCCTCTGGGGACAATAAAGTATTCTGTTCTATCCTTTTCTGTTCTCTTCTTTACCGAGAATCCTTCAGTTGTGTCTCTCTTTCCTACTTTTTCAACCACACTGCTCTGAAAGTTGAACTGCTTTGTGTAGGGGTGTGGCACTGTGTGTGGGGTGTAATTTGTCATTTCTGTGAGTTTGTGGGGCTGTAGAGCAACTTTGCTTAGTCTTCTGTGTGACTCAGACCATCTTTTCTCTCAAAATGCCGCTCAAAGGAAACCCCGTGCTTAAAACAGGTCTGTACCTATGATACTGGGTGTTTGTTTGTTAGTCTGTGGATGTCGGCTCATATTAGCCCAAATGTGGGTGCTTTTCAGTGGTTGCGTGAGTGTGTCTATTTGTCGGTAGGGCTGGCTTTGCCAAGGTCTTCGTCCTTCTCTCTTGGATTCATTATCAATGCAGCTCACTGTTGGTGATTGTCTGAATGAGCCCCCCACCCTCCCCTTTCCCCACTCACCTTACTCCGTGCCTCTTCCCTAACTGTGGCTCCAGCGGACAGGCAGCAGGATGGCCCCAGCGGTGTGGTGGCTGCAGTGGTGGTGTGTGTGTTGCTGCTCCTCCTGCTGGTCACCTCTTTGTACTGCCTGCAGAAGAAGGGGAAGCTGCCCTGCGGGAAGCAAGACAAAAAGGACATGTGAGTAAAAGGAGCACATGGTTTGACTGGCGGGGGCCAAAGGAGGGGTCGCACTGCTCTTCCTGAACAGCGATTGGGCAGACCGACAGGTGCCCCACATGTGTATGTGTTTGCCCCTCCCTCGCCGTTTAACCCTTCGGACCCCTCTCGCGCAGTGAGGACGGAGAGGTGAAGAATAACGCTGGGACGGGGAGTAAGCCGGATAAGGCCCACGAGGAGGCAGAGCTTCTGAACAAGCAGCCAGCGGCAGAGCAGGTCAGGAGCACTTCAGGAGGGTGGTTGTAAAAGTAGCTCTGGAAACCTTTCAGAATGGCATAGTGGATACTGGAAGAAAGGAGCTCTGGTTTTAAACCTTTAGCAGATGGGCTGGGCAAGACCCTAACGGCACCCACCATACAAACAAATGATGAAATTAGAATTTACCGATCAGTATGACAACGTATCTGCCTAATTTGTTCCAGAAATAAAAGTTGTAAGACTTTAGTGGCATGAGGTGCTGTGACTAGGGAGTTTTCATTGGGTGTATGTTCAGACCATAAGTGAAGGCATCACTCATGCTGAAGAGAAGAAGCACAGTGTTTGGCTAGGGATTCTGCGTTAGGTGTACATTCAGAGCACTGGTCAAGGCTGTGGACTGCTGAAATTGTGTTGCTTTTATTATTATTTTTTATTTTCAATGCGAAATGAATGAATCCCTGGCCATTACGGCACTGGTGAAAGTTTCAAACGGTTCATCCACTGATGTAATGATTTGTTTATTTTCTGTAACCCCTAGTGATGAACTGAAGGAAGAACAATACGAAAGACTGGATGGAGAAACGGAGAATGATTGGGTCAAATGACAGGAGTGCTTATTTCTTTTTGACAGAGCCTAACCTGAACGACAAAGGGCTGAAAGAAAGGTGGAAGGGGGACAAAAGAGGGGTAGTTTGGGGTAGACAACATCGGGGGTGGGGGGGGGGGGAATCCAATATATACCAGTTGGCCTATCAAAAATCTGACTGACTACAGTGCAGTACAGTGCAGCTAAACATCCTGCATTACAGTGACATACCTCTTTCAACCCAAATGCAACATGAAATGTCACTAGATTACTCTATCATGCTGAAATGTGTTTGTGTCCATACTGTAATGTGCTGTGAATAACTGTATTGTAATGTGTTTGTACCCTGCAGTGCCGTATGAATCTATACTGTTCTGTATCGCCTGACGTGCGGTGGCGTGCAGGGGAGAGAAAAAACCACAGCTGTTTAGACCACATTCTGTTCAGGTACAGACTGGGTAGCAGGCACACTGGAATGGTTCACCCTTAACAACGCGGCAGACGGTTCCGCTGTGCTCGCCATTGGGTAATGTGTATCTGTAAAGATGCCTGTATGTCCAGTTCTGTGGTGAAGTAAATATTTCAGTGTTTTTATGCCGCTAGAATGCCATTCCAAATTGATTATTGAACTACCTTATTCCATATGTACCTATATCTTCATCCACTGAGGACACCGACTTTTGTGAAGTGTTGACGTTTAGAATCATCACGAGAGACTTCAGATTTCGTTCACCATTTGTCCATAATTAATATTCTAGTGTTATCCTTGCTATCATTGCTTCCTGTGCAACATTTTTTATATGACATATAGTTTTTAGTTAAAAAAAAAAAAATCCTAGTCTAAAACCAGTTGGCCCTGAGTCCCACTGGATGGGAGGAGGGGGTAAGTAGCGGTGTGTGATGCGTACTCAAAGCGCAGATGGAAATAAAACCACACTGAGTGCCACAACTCCCCCTCTCATAACTGCACGGATCCACCCAGATGCAGTCTCCAGAACTTCCTCTTTCTTCCTCATCATTCCCAGGCTTGCCCAGACCGAATCAATGAGTCCTCCCGCCTGCTAATTAATGACTACAAGTAAGCAGGCTAATACTCAGTGGTCTGAATCAGCCTTCTGAACACATCCCTGCCCTATGGTTTTAGGATTCCTGCTTAATAACTGGGTCGGATTTGTTTTATTTTGATCTTTTTGAGTTTTAGAGTTACTCCCCCCCACCCCCCCCCCTTCATGTAAACACTCTCTGATAAACAGTTGCTGCTGTTTAAAAAAACTAAAAAAACAACAAACAAAAAAACAATGAAAGAAAAGGAAAATGGGACAAAAAGAAAAGGAAATAGTGTGTAAAAATTGATCAGGCTTTACTGTATGTATTGTTTTCAATGTGTATATTTTCCCCGTCATGGAGAGAAACACTGAAATGAAAAACACATGAATTACTCTAAATTTACTGTAGAACTGTACATTGCCTCATCACAATCTAGCCACATCTCTATGCCACATCATACCATGCCCTTCAATGACATATTTTATTCCTATTTAT
Organism: Hiodon tergisus; assembly: GCA_025775045.1. Taxonomy (NCBI): domain Eukaryota; kingdom Metazoa; phylum Chordata; class Actinopteri; order Hiodontiformes; family Hiodontidae; genus Hiodon; species Hiodon tergisus. Next base: position 15,860 of record JAOVYW010009820.1, read on the forward strand.
CATTTGTGCAAAATGCACAGCTGTGCTAAAATTCTGGCATCAGCACAAACAGCGTTTCGGGGAGTATTAACATTAAGTACAAGCTGCCCCTACGTGCATCTCTTCCACGGGCTAATCTCTATTTTCTAAGGGTGTAGAATCAGGAATTTAGGATGTGAGAGCAGGGGCAGGGGTTTAGGAATGGGTGGTGGTGGGGGGGGGGGGTTATTCATTGATTTGTGGAGTTTCTCTTTTTATCACTATTGCAAAATGTTGTGTTCAGGGCCTATTTGCCTGCCTTACATTTTTTAAATTGCAGCTGAGAGCACAGAGGACTCTTGCCAGTGTCTCCCTCCTCCTCTCTCCGATTCCTTTTAGTACGCTGCATACCTCTTTGAAAGCCTTGTTTTGACAGGGCCATTACGAAGCGGAATTAGTCCTTTTACTGTATCAATGCATGCTTTGTCTTATATGACCATTGTAAAGTCCTGAACGTGGCTAATGACTGTTAATGACGACTGTAACAGCAAGTAGATGGTTACAAATGATTTCCTGGAACTTGTAACACACATGATGGGTAAATGTGATTCATTTTGTGATGAATTTTCACAAAATGAATTTCCTTTTATTTTTGGGGAAAAAAAGGGGGTGGGGGGTCTTGTACGGCTGTTAAACTACTGAGTTTTTTGGTAATATTTTCTGTCTCTTTCAGGAGTGTGGGCTAAAGAAAATGCTATTTTTCATTGGAAATTCTGTCTTGTTTTATGGAATATTGTGTGCTTTTTCTATTGTATATTTTGTGGAAAGCAGTTGTGAGCGCTGTAGATTGTCGTGTGTCTTTTTTGAACTGTGTAGAATTTGAGTATAACAACAGAAAATCCTACAAACAATCCATTTAAAATCTCTGTATTTTATTTTACAACATGCTCAAAACAAGCACATAAATACGTTTCATGTCAGTTTTCTTTTTGTGTATCTCAAAATTGCTCTGCTAATTTTTAGATCTTATTTTTCATTTATATACAAGCTGTCTATGAAAAATACTTAAGAAAGTGATGGAAAAAAAATCACAATAATTATCTCCCTACGTTTTCTTGCACATTTATATTTGTTTATGACTTATTTAACCTGTGCATGTGTCTCTCCTAATTCCTTTTTCTTTATTCAGAAAAATATACAGCGGTAGCAAGACAGACCTTTCCACAAATCATAGGTGATTAAGTCTATTCATTCAGGTCTTGTTTTACTTCTTTTTCCATAAAATTTCCAAAAACATGTCGACGCTCATTGATTAATTTTGCTGGAAATCGCTCTAGAGCCTCACAGTGAATATGGTGCCCAGTGACCCAATGGTGGCAGTTGTTTAAAAAGTCCAGATTCGTTTGCACAGCCCTTGTGACCTGCCTGAGCTAGATTCATTAGAATCTTATTATGAAGAATATAGTTGTCTCAAAGACCCATAAAGTCTGGCTTGATCAATTTTCAGCAGATTACATTCTTTGAAAAACCTTTTAAAATCTTCTTCTCATGAAACCTAAGTCCAACTGACACCAAATTTAGTATGTACACTCTTGATACCAAACCCTAACTAATTAAAGTTAGTTATTACTAACTTATTAAAGATTGGTCCCCAATGACCCATGGTGGTGCATTTTAAAATTGCCAATGTAGATTGAATAGCTCTCTTGTACCATCTGACCTACAAATCCACAACCCAAGTCTACATGGTCTCTCCACATAAGTAATAAAGTTGCCTCAAGGACCTATAATCTCATCATTCATTATCGGCAATGTACATTATTGTGTAGTCTTGTGTCAACGCCGTTATGTGTTTACCTTCCTTGTTAATAATTATTGTCAAAATTTGCATGTACCTCGTTAATTGAACCTTGCCGAGGAACTCAAAATTTAGAGGCAACCCAATAAATTTGTGTCTGTCTCCTTTTTATCTTTTATGGATGGGTACAACTTTAGCTTTACGTCTCTTAAAGCATAAATATGCATTTAAATATACTATTCTTAAAGCTTACTATTCTTAAAGCATACTATTCTTAAAGCATAAATATGCCGACCCAAGCGTGATTAATTATTATTTGCTAGATTACACCAAACTTTTTTTTTTTACCAGTTTCAAAGCCAAATAAAAGAACGAGTATGAGTTAAAGTAAAGGAATGGAGGAGTCAACACCATAGTACAATCTAAACCTTTTCCTATGTATGAGTAATAGTTGTACTCATGGTTCAGGAATGTAACAACAATGTTCACATGTGCTGTGAATAATCGCTATTGATTATTCCGAATAATCGTTTCAATAAAATGATGTTGTTATGCTGTTTTCATTAAGGGTTAGCACCTGGCTCCAGAATACAATGACTCTTTGAGACCAACCGAGATTTCAAAATTTAAATTAAAAAAGTAATTAACCAACAAATGAGCTCCCACTTTGCTGAGATTAATCCTGCGGTGGAGGTAAAAATATCACATAGAGCAGCTAATTCTGATCTGATCATGAACGATGATGCTGTTTTAATTCTATTAGCGAGATATCGGTGATTGAATATTTGAAAACGGAACAAAGATAGAGATTGGTCGCGATTAATTATCAGTATAATTCAATTATTTGTATGATGCTTAAGCACATCTAGTTGATGCGAGAGGTCGAAAGAGACCAAGAATCAAATATCGTGCCAGCTAACGGGCAGGCCACAAACAGACAAACAATGGTGTCATACAATAGTTCTTGCGGGCCCCATGATACCAGTTATACAGCGTATCTGAATCATGGCTACAGTTTACCCTTTGTGACAAAGCACGTATTGTCTCAGAATGGTCACAGGAACATGACGACAAGTTCAGTTTACATGAGCGGTAAACTGAACATTCTCAGATTGTATGGTACAGATTGTACGGTGTAGAGTCCGGCCTTGGGGTCGCCCCACACCCTTCCGCCGTGGTTTATTTTCCCATAACCAGATTATAACTTAATTCAATACACCAAACGTAGTACTTCGTCCATCATAACCATCACATTTGTGTAAAACAGTTTTTGAGTATGGTTCGGTTTAACTATCGACATAAAAATTTCCATTCATTACCCCATGAAGACGTTTAAATATTTCAGATTTTAAAATATCAGGAGCTCTCCTTTGTGAGGAGGTGAGGAGTGATTTATATCTTGTTTTAAGAGGATTAAAAGGTGCACGGTGGGGTGTGATTGAGTTTGAGCTATTGCACTGGAACTATTGTTATAGAATGTTGTGTATATTACGAGATTATGACACATTGACAACTTGTACTCGATTACTACTCGAGGCTACTGAGTAAGGAAATCAGGGAGAGACTGTTCACTGAAAGGAAATCTATGACCTAGGAATGGGAATGACAGTGGACCCAGAAGAAAGGATCTACTAATAAAGACAGAAAAATTACTTTCTTTTAGGCTGCCCCTAACAGTTAAATAACTCAATGATGCTGTGGTGTCTAAAGACTCTTAGCGTAATGAGATTATGCACTCTAAATGTGTACACATAGTACAAAGTCTAGGGATAAGAGACACAGAGAAATCTTGAGTCAGCCATCTTAGCTGTAATTCTGGTTGTCTTATTTATCGTTTGATGTTCCGGTGATGAATTGAGTTAGTGGGGCAGGGCTTTCTCCTCTGGTTTCTGATGCTCGTATTACATTGATTATACAATGGTTGGATTACAGTTTTTACTTCATTAAACAGAGCGACAGTACACCCTCCCCTGATGTCCAGGCATTTGGGCCTGTATCATTTATCTTTCTGTATTGTAGGTTTATGTTCCTCAAATCCATGTGTTTTACCAACTTTTGGTTAGGGTTACCCACAACACCCCTGTGGTGCTTGTTCCCGAAGAGGGGATTTGTTTCAGTGATTTTATGGACTAATGAATTGCTGTCTGTGTTTTGGAGAGACGTGAGATAATAAGGAGATGCGGTGATGCGTGTCCTGTTGAACTCCCCGCAGTGTCCTCTGGCATGGGGGGGGGTTAATGAAATGAAGTCATTAGGAGCACTAATAAAGCTGTCAATGCCCAATGGGGTGAGCTGTGCTATGACTCCCAGGGGGAAATAGTTTGATTAATTTTGTCACCATGTCGACCATGGTGAGTTTTCTCTTGAGTTATTGTTCTTTTTCAATTAAAGGGATCTTTTCTGGGTCTGTCTGTTGATAGTTAACAAGTCACTTTCTTTAAGAGTGCAGTACTGACCGTCAGACTGCTGTGTTGATTTTGCTGGCAGTCTGTTCTCATTCATTGATATGTGGCTGTCAGATTAAAAACCACGCTTCAACTCAAGCCACAACCTCCACACATTGACAGGACACTTTAGAACAGATCCCTGGAACCGTGATCTGCTCTTTGTCTCACTGGTGCTGAATCAATCCTGCTGGGCCTCCAGGTGTTGATTGCTGAGAGGTTGTCAGTGCCATACATCCAATTACCGCAGGAGAACAGAGAGTGTAGGGGGAGTCTGGGAAAGAGAGGGGCGGAGATAAGGAGGAAGAGCGATTTTCCCCGAAGGACCAATAACAGCTGTGCTTTTTCCCTGGGTAGTTTGAGTAGGTTTTGGGAGCTGTTGTGTCAAAGTATTAAAACGTGTTAGTGCTCTTTATAACATTTGTGCATAACGAGAAGGAGACGATTTTGTTTGCTTGTGCATTCATGCACATTTGTACTTTGTACAATTAGCCTTTAGAACTGTCAGTGAGTGACATTGACTCATTGTCTCCGTTTTTGACTAAATTCAATTCTTGCACACGTGCATACCCATAGATAACTCTGGATGAAAGCTGTTTTCAAAAACCTTTATCGCCATGGCATGGAAAATCCAATTAAGTCCTCCTTTGTGAAGTCTGCTCTGTTAGTTCCTTAATGTTGCAGTGATAGGAGCCCAGCTGTTTTAACGAGTCACCTGCCCATTAACTTTTATGGTTTTTCAGTAGAAAGCAGCCAGTCAAAATTGAGAAGAGAGTAGGAAGGGAATTCACTAAATTGAACTGTGTGTGTGTGTGTGTGTGTGTGTGTGTTTGCGTGTGTGTACACACATTTAACATTTTTGCTCTATTTTCATTTGGTTTTCGGTCTTAATGCTGTCCTTGGCCTTCACAATCATGTAGAGGTGGTCTTTGTGTGAGGGTTCAAAGGGTTGCAATGACAAATGGAATGGTCACTGGACTTGGTCGTGACCCGGATGTGGGGTTAAATCCTCAGTCACTCCTTGTTACTGTAGACCCAGATTACCCTGCAAACAACCAAATCATTTGAAAAAACACACTCTAAGAACTTATATAAATTATTATCACGATGGAAAAATGCTTTCAAATAAAATTTCACATTTTTATTTTTATTTTGGTGCCTCAATTACTTTTGTCTTGAAGTCATCAGACCAATCTGTCTCTTAAAAAAAATAAATAGAAAGTAGGTCCTGCTGTTGATTCACAAGTGCTCTCTCCTGATTGAGGGGAGAGCCCTTGTGAGACACAGTATAACCTTTGATAAGATATGTGTATTCAGATCGACTCTGACACAGAGCAGAGCCTTGCTCCGCCTAGCTCCATTGGTTTCCTGCTCTCCATCACCTGTGCCAGGCCCACAGGTGCTTCCCATTCACACCTCAAACACAGCAAAGGAAATATGATTCATGATATAAATTTCAGAATCCTTTGCTGTTCGGACGAGGCACTTGGGGCGTATAGAGCTCTTTGGACTGTATTGCCACCTGGTAATAGAATTTTTCTTTTATGGAGCGTTTTGTGAGCAACTTGGGGGACCACAAGCCATCGTTTACACAAGCCATTTTAGATCTCTTGAAAACCCGGTCCATTAACATTTAACTGCTGTCTGACAAATTTGCAGTTAAACACAAAGAAAAAAAAGAAAGAAAAACTTCAAGGTTACTTTTAAAATTTGACTCTAGGCACATAGTTTTCAGATATACGAGCACAAAATCATAATTTATTTTTCAATTTATTCGTTGACATTGACAAGCCTTAACCACTGTATGTGTACTAAGGCATTTAAACATTGTTTTAAAATCAGATCTTAATACAGAGAATTGTCAGTTGGAATTGAGAAGATTTTATATAATATCATTTTATATAATATCAAAACAACATTTATGAGGTTTTTTATCTTCTCAGTCAGGCATCTCCTTTAATTGCAGGTAAATGATTAAATGAGGAGAATGGTGCTTCTCCTTCTCGTCGTGCCGGTCCTTACTTTAATAGCGGCACTAGTAGAGAAGGCAGCAGTAGGGCCGCAGGTGCTGAGAATAAGACATATGAGATATCTTATGTCTTTCAATCGTCACTACTTTGCTAGGACTCACTCGGTCGCAGTTAACCAAAGCTGTCTGCACGTTCATGGCCGTGTGAATGCGCACCAGAGCGTGTCTGCTGTTAGTGGAAAATAGCTTTCTCTCAGATGTGATGTAGGGCACTTCTGGGGAAGTAAACATGTTACTTGCATTTTTGTCTCTCCAGGACTCTTCCTCTCTGTGTACTGAGAATGCATTCAGACCTGCACACTCTAGACCCGGCTTGTTCTGGCATGAGCCGGTGAGTGGAGTGGTTTGGAAAGGGACTTTGCAGCCCCGGCACGTAACCCTGGCAACGCTTGAAGTGCCCCCCTTTACTCAGCCTGTTTTGAGATAATTACAGCGGTGGCACGGGACAGCTGGATGTGTTTGTTTTCTTTTGGTGTCGCAACGCTCGTCGGAGTCCACTCTCGCAAGCCCACATCCATAACACAGGGACACCCACTCAGGTGCTCTGTCATGGGCCCATTATTAAAAGCCTCTTGAGGGGTACATCTGATTGTATATTGTAGAGAGAATTACTGATGCAATGATGGATTGGGCGCTGCAAATGATGGCAGAGAGAGAGGGAGAGAGATAGAGAGAGAGAGAGTGTCAGTCATTCTGGGGTCTGTTGCATTAGAATCATTACCTTTACAGTACCAACCCCTTCCCCATTATGACTTAGCCTCTGGCAATTAAAATGGGATTGTTAAAGAATTTTATACTGATTCTCTGCGATATGCTGGGCTGATATCTTGTACAGAAAGACTGAGTTTTAGAGCTCTCTCATGTTTTATCATTACTTTCCATTAGTGCCTTATCTGTGCGCCTGTTTTTTATTACCGAGGATATTCTCTGTAGCCCGGTACAGTGTCTCTGTTTTATGTCTCCCCTCCTCTCCTCTCCTCCCGTCTCCTCTCATCCAGCTGTAGGTGCTCTGTTTGAACACACGCTTAAAATGTGGTACACTAGCTGTTTAAAGGTTCCTTACACATCTGTCTTTTGCACCATGCTATTTCTTTCTCTCAGCCTGTTCATGGACTACAGACAAAGATGTTTTTAAAATATTTCCATTCGCACTCTCTCAATTTCTTTCAGGGAATTTCGGAGGAAAATGCTGGGAATGTAAATGGACAGCAAGCCGCGGGAGGGGCGAGAGAAGGGTGAGGGAGAGCAGGCTGGTGGCCAAAAAGGAGAACGGAGAAGGACCTCACAGCTGCGGGATGAAAGAGTATGGATGAGGGGGGGTAGATGGATGATTAAGGACTGACAGGTTTAACCCGGTGGGAGTGAAAGAGAGAGGGGAAACGTGCCACACAGATCACTGTGCTGAGCGCCGCAGGGCAAAAAGGTCAGCTGTCAGTGCAGAGGGAGGCTGGTTGCTGAGAGGCAAGGCAGGGTACAGGGATGCTCGGAGCCAAAGGGGGCATTAACACATCTGATGTGATGGAAAGTAGGTTCAGACACTTAACGCTTGTTTATCTTTGTGTGTGTGAGAGGAGGAGATGGGAGAGTTCGCGAATATGGGAAAATAAGGTTCGTCGACATTGAGAGAAATGTGAAACTAAGTCTTCACATGCTCAGGGAGAACACTGCGGCCCTCCAGAACAGTGATCTCAGAATGCAGAGAAGAAACTCATCAGTTTCTCCCAGAGCCATTACCAATTCTTGGCAGCTTATGTTAGGTATATATGACTTTAAATGCTTAAACTAATTTGAGATAAGAGTTTTGCTGGCACAGTTTTTGTGGTGTTTTTAGTGGAGGAGGAGAGTGAGGGCAGCGGAAACAGAGGGGATGAGGCTGACAAGCTGCGGACAGAATTTTAGTGTGTGTGTTTATTCCTGCCTAAGGTCTGTGTCTAAGTTCTTTGCAGAAACAAGCCCAAACAAGGAATCTGAGAAAGGAATTTCAGTCAAATCTCCCTTGTACTTGAGAGGCCTTTAGAGAACGCCTGTGTGGCCATCTGGTGGTTGATGTTGGGATTTCACACAGGTAACCTCCTTTGACTCCACCTTGTGGTATAAATGTAAAAAAGTCATATCCAGCAATATGTTTGATGACCAGAAATGGATATAGACAGATATGGCTGCTCTAGGGAGCATCTAATTAACTGGTCCACTGAACACTACACACCTTTCTGTCACACTTCCATAATAAACTGTTGGGCCTGAATCCTGAACAGACGGCAACATTTTCTCGTTCCCAGCCGCTCATCATCCTCCAGATGAGCACTTTCATTTGCGAGGGTTCAGATTTTAAAGGCATTGCTTTCCTTGCATGGAGTTAATTGCGCGTGTTTGTTGTGGGAGTTTGTGCGACACTGTGTCAGACCGAGTTTTATTAAACATTATGGTAAAACCTGGCTCACATCTGGGGGTTTCCGCAGGCGGATGATGGAGAGCGCAGATATCTAATTAAAACAGCTGTTAGACCTGCCATTCTTTTTTTTTTACAAGCACTGCAAAGCATGAAATTGGCTGAGAAGAAGATAAAAAAACAACAACAACCAGCAGAGAATTAGTGGCTCTGTCACGGTCGCAGCGAGGGATCTGCTTGTGGTGGGACGGTGATAAATGACACAGACAGATCACCACATATTATTATTCATGCTGTCTGTAGTTAGAAAACATCCTGGTGTGCTTTGATTAGACGTCCTCTGTGTGCGTGTGTTTGGATGTTCGAACAAGGTGTGTCGAGCCAAGTTAGTGGTTTCTCATGATGTTTTGGATCCAGCCGATGTATTTGCACACGTTGGAGTAGGGTCTTGGGGTGCCACGCTGGGTTTGCCCATATAGCAAAGATACCAGGCCCTGCAGCTGCCCATCACAGACCAAAGGCCCACCACTGTCACCCTGGGAGAAGGAGAGAGAGAGGCTGAGAGATTGAGAATTGCAATGTGTGTAGGCTGAACGTTACACCGCAGACAACAGAGATGATGGTATGTAATATATCATAGAATAGTACCGCGCTGCTGGTGCTACGGGTTTTGTACGTTTTCTGCGTTAAGCCTGAGCGGGTTTTAGATTTGTAGATTTAAGAGCTAAAATGTCTATGGACAGGCTCTACTGAATTATCCCTGAAGTGTGAGGCAATGTGTAAGAGCCTTTTCAGATAATGGACAAATTATTGAGTACACTGTATAACTGTATAGGGTGAGGCATGGGAGTCATGTGCTGTAATGGCTCATTGAAATTTTGCGTGATGGACTGACCCGGAAGCTGTTGGTTTCTCCCTGCATGTTTTCTGCACAGAAAATATAGGGAGAGTAGTCCATGGGGAAGGCTTTTCGACAGGTTTGATCATCTACAATGGTCTGTCCCAAGCACTGGAGTGTATGGGGGTGGTCATCTGAAGAGGAAGGGTGGTGTGTTAGAACAGCTGGAGTTTGAATCCCCGCCACCAGCCCCACGGACGCATCTGTACAGTACAGACAACCGTCCTCTCCACTCACCTCCGTCAGTGCTCCTTGGGCCCCAGCCAGACAGAACACACTTCTCCCCAGGCCTGGGGCAGCGAGCGGGCAGGGCTATGGGCTGCACGTACTGATTGAACTGAGCGGGCCGGGCCAGCTTTATGAGCATGAGGTTGTGAATGGGGCTTTTGTAAGGCGAGTGGGGGATCATCATGGCCACTGGCAGGCGCTGCTCCGTCCCCTCTTCCTGTCGGAGGTCGTTCTCCCCCAGGTGCACCACCGTGTCATTAGGGCTGCTGGGAAACACGTAGCAAGGGGCGGACGGGGGGGCTAGTTAGACCCGGAGCACCGCGGCGTCCTGCAAGGTGGCGGTTCGGCACAAATCATTTATTCACCTGGTGTGGCAAAGGAATGCAGACAGCACCCACAACTCACTGATGAGGGAGCCCCCGCACCTGTTTCCCCGTGAGTCGGTCAGGAAAGCCTGCCAGGGCTGGGAGTGAGGCGAGCACTCACTCCCATTCAGTGTGCTGGCGTCCTCCATCAGACTGGCTGCTGAGACAGAGAAGGAGTCGGCATTTGGGAGTCGCCAATTCTGCTGATGCTGTCAAGGACCCCCAGCAGTGTAGCATAGTGTTCAAAGTGGTACGAAACAATAAGAAACTATTACAGTGTATGAAGATATCATGACATTCTGTAAAAAGAGGGTGCAAATAGGAATCTTACAGAGTATCTCTTCATTGTGAGAGATTTGAGGAAGGCAGATCCTGACTGATTAAATGACAACAGTCTGACCATTACAATCAGCAGTTAAACAAAGCTGGCCGCCTTATTGGAGATTCACAATGGGATGGCTTGCTTGTCAGTGGCCAAAAACTTGTACGTAAAAATACAGTAAAACACAAAATAACATTCATAACGATAAGCAGTTATTACATCTGAATTTGAGAAAGAAATGGTAACGGACCGAGGGAAAAAGCCTTCGTTTAATTACCTGCCTGACCCAGCAAAACACCAAGCAGAAAGAGCTTCATGTCTTTGTCAGTGTGTTTGCAGCGTCTTTGTGATACAGCGTGATCCTGCCATGTCGTTTTATACCTGCTCAGCTCGGTGCGCTTACCTCACCAAGCTGGGAGAATGCCACACAATCAGCACCTGTCCTCTGATGTCTCTGTACGGCTTTAATCAGAGTCCGGGCTGTTATCTCCCGGCTTCCTGTTTGCCTCGGTGTAATGTTTCAGGGCTGCGTTTAGGAACATTCTGCAGTTTTCTGGTACGTAGATCTGCTATTTATTTACAGACGGAAAACCCAACAGTGAGGGGGTCCGTAGCCTCTGTTATGCTGTGGGGGACATTTTTACGGCATGGTTTGGGTACACTTTGTCCCCCCCCCCCCCCCCCCCAAAATGGAAAGGTCACTGCAAATTAGGGCTGCCCCTGACTAAAGATTTTCCTAGTTATTTTAAGCCATTAGTCAACTCGTCGTCGCACGTTTATGATATTAATTTCATTACTTAAATATATGTTTTGGGGGCATCAGAAAATGCTTTGAGTTCCGGGGCTGAGAAAGAATGTAAGTAACATTGCTAACACTGTTCTACATTACATAGAATTACTAAACGCATTGAAGCTGTTCTGGTGACTCAACACCTTACTGAGACACATGTTGGTTTTTCCTTAAATTTGTCAGCCGTCTGTACATATAATGTGCACTGTGCCCTTTCATAAGATATTAAATGAAAACATTTATGGTCTTAGTATCCTTATTTTTGTCTTTTATTGCTATTGCCCAGTTGGTTGAATGGTTGAATGGTTGCATTTTGGATTAATGTTGTATTGTAAATATACAGCATTTTTAGTGAAGTCTACCTCATGTTAAAATGCTGTGATGGTCCTAGCTGATTTCATCTTCAGTACCCTGGTATTGGTGTTAGCTATAACAAACAGCGTGCTACTATTATGTGCTACTATTGCATCTGAGAGAAGACAGCTTATCATCAGGTTGATTCCAAGGACAGTATTCTGTAACTTTTCTTTCAAGGTAATTATTTTCAATTAAAGTCAGTCAAAGGTTTAGTTGGCTGCTCTGCTTAGATGGTGGACTCTGAGACACAATAAAACGAGCTAAGAGAACAAAGCACCGCCTGTTAAAAGCAATCTTTACTTTTTCTATAGCTTCACAGCTATTCATTTTTCAACAATGAAAAAATCAATTAAGAAAAACAATAAAATTACAACGAAAGGCCCTGCATGAAAGCGAGGAGCTCATTTGTTCTCCTGTACCTGTTTTAACCAGTGGCACATTTAGTATTGATATGACATTTACAGTAATAGGGGTGTGGGGCTGTGTTTGATTTCCGCAAAATTATGTCACATAATACCGGGTTTTCGTTGAGAACTTTCTCTTTGGAGGTAATAAAACGGACACATTTTTTACATTCTCGGCTTAAGTTGATACTGCTGTGTGGGGAACTAGCTCAAGAGAGATAACACTGTGCAGCCTCAGTCAAGTCAGAAAGGAGCAAAATATTTAAACATGCCAACGTCAACGTTTTTTTTTTTTTTTTTTAATACACTTTATGTAAATGGTGAAATATACCCCAGGCAAAAATGTCAGATGAATCATTTGATGGTTAGGATTCTTGGAAGCTAGATTTATTCCCTGCAAACCTAATCGTTTTAAATCCGTATTCCATATGGTAATAGCTTTTTAAATAGGCTTGTCAAAAGCCTTCAAAAGAATGATGTAAGTGGCCGAAACCAAGCCCTTTGTTTTGCTCCTTTATCTAGTGAAGTGTGAAGTGAGCACACAGGCAGCACCAGTGCTCCCCAGAAAACACGTCACAGAACGTAAGGAGAAAAATAAGAAGTTGAATATATTGAAATTGCAAATCACGGAATTCAGCAGAACATTTTCATCAAAAATATCTGCCATAGTATGTATACCATTGTTACTCCAATATGAAGAAGAAAAAGGAGAAGTTCCTTTACAACATTTGCAGTTATGACAATGGGTCATGCCCATTTAATTTGAGAATGTGTCAGTCTCTTTACCACACGCCAAATTGCAATTAATTGTGCAATTATGGAGCCAAACCTCAACTTACACCGTCTAATGGGAATACTGGTTTAAACTAAATCCTGGAGTAAATAAGAGAAGACCAAACCTCATTCAAGATAGCATCTTCAGATGGTTTTATTGTTTTATTCTTGAGTATTTTGAATTTGACAACAAATAATGCACAATGTTTAATAATGCAAAAAGTGTGTTTGCGTGTGTGTGTGTCTGTGCGGGAGAGATCCAGTGTCCATCGTGAGTGTATCTATAGGTCTGTGAGTCAGACTGAATGAGAGAGTATGTTCCTGATCCCTGGAACAAGGCTGTCTTCAGTTACTGCTCATGACATTTTGGATCCAGTTGTTGTAGCGACACACGCGCACATAGACGCTGGGGTGTCCTGTCTGTGCACACTGATAGCCCCAGGACACCACACCCTGCAACTGGCCATTGCACACCAGGGGGCCACCAGAGTCACCCTAAGAGAGAAAAAGGAGACGATAAAGCATAGCACAGACATGGTGATAAAATCTGTTCCTCTCCTAACCCTGTTTCAGTGTTGTAGGTTGGACTGACCTGACAGCTGCTGGCTCCTCCTTGCATAAATCCAGAGCATACCATGTTGTCAGTGAACAGATGGGGGTAAGCATTACGGCAAATGGTGTTATCAATGATGGGTTGATTCAAGCATTGCAAAACTTGAGGGTATTGGACTGGAATGACAAAGAAGTAGATAAGTCAACACACAATATGCAGTCAAAGACATAAAAAACTATTGGCATTGGTAAAAACACACATACGTTCACACAAACATACACACGCAGAAGTATGCATAGAGGATTGGATTTAACCCACCAGCCCCCATCCCATAACCCTCCCACTTCACTCACCCCCATTGGTGACAGTGTTGCCCCAGCCGGAGACCACACAGTTCTCATCTGTTACCGGGCAGCGGGATGGCAATGGAATAGCTTGGACGTACTGGGTGTACTGGGCAGGCTGGGCTAGTTTGATGAGCATGATGTCGTTGTTCAGGGTCTCAGAGTTGTACTCAGGGTGGGAGATGACCTTCGAAACCCAGAAGCGCTGCTCGGTCCCCTCCTCCCGGTAGGTGTCATGCTCGCCAAGGTGCACCTCCAGCTGGTTGGCACTGAGGGTGTGAAGTATGTTAATATAGAACAGCTCCTTCCACGGCTAACCGCAATGCTTCGTTTCTGGTGAGCTCTGATCAAGACCCAAAGGAAAGTAATTTGGGGTGAGAGCTAGCTCAATTGCACCAAGTTATAGACTCACAGAGACGGATTTTGGACAATTTGAGAAACCGCCTAAAAAACACACCCGAGTGTGGTAGCATGGGTGAAGATCCCCGTAGAGAATTTACCAGCGCCACAGAGAAGGAGACAGAACAGACGGCTGTACTCACGGCATGGCACAGTGGGCTGCAGACAGCACCCACCACTGGTTTAGGAGGGAGCCGCCGCACCAGCGGTTGCCCCCGCTGTAGGTGAGGTACACCTGCCAGGGCTGGGAGTGCGGCCGGCAGTCGTATCCATTGACCACCCTCTCATCCTCAGCTGGGGCGGCCACTGAAAGGGAGAGGGCTTAGCAGGCTTTGCGCTTAGAGAGCCACGGTGGCCATGCCACCACTCTTATGAAAAATTCTGCCACTAACCTGTGCAGCCCAGGGCAATCGCCAGCAGAATGAGCCTCATGTTTGTTCCTTTCTGTGTCCACGTATGCTACCCTACATGGGCCGCGGCCCAGATTTATACCCAGCAGCCCCTCTAATGGACGGCACATGTCTGAGAAAAGTGCAGTATTTGTCACCTGTGTATCAGTGACTTCGTGTTTTATCATCAGTGTGCTGCTGTTAATAGTGCTTTCCTGGAAAAACATTGGGAGCTTAACGTATGGGAGGCAGCTGGTGATAATGTGCTATAGTGGTTTTCAATCAAATATTCTAGCGGTGTAACTCTTTTTTAACCACCTTGTTTCCAAATCATAATGTTCTGCCAACAAATACAAGTGAGAATGAAAGTCTCAAGAGATGAAAAAAACGAAAAAGAATTTAAAAAAGTTCGTTTTTTTTAAATTAAAATTGTATTATAATTATTAGATTAGAAACGTTTTTCTGTTGTTCTAAAAGCACAAATATATACTGCCATGAGGGCATCTTATATGTGTCATATGCCATTCACAGTAACATTTTAGTTGCTTTATATAATTTGTGATATTTGGGGAAAAAACATTAAAAACCAATCAAAATAAAATGAAAGTTTTTAAATAAAAATTAATTTGGTGAGATTGTTGGGACACCTTAATTGTAAATTCTTTATGTGGAGAGCCCTCTAGTGGTTAATGACATGCATCGCAACCTTGGTATTTCACTCCTGCTTTTGAGTATTCCAGGAAATGAAAAAGCAGTTACAAATTTGATTCTTAGTGTATTTTAAATATATAAATATATATTTAAATAGAGCTACACGACATTGAAACACAAAGTCAAAGTTATTGTTAATGCATATTCTTAAAGTATATTAATGTATATTAATTGATCAGCCTTGGGACATTTGATAGGTAATCAACCTGTAATACATTTACATGTACCTGTAGTAAATTTTTATCAAGGCTGTCTCAGTTAAAATATGCCTATTTACACACTTTTAAACACACCTATGCAGTGTCTTTGTAGCTTGTGTAAAAAGGAAGAAAATGTATGAGGTAAATCTCATGTCAATGTCACTAGTATAGAAACACTATTGGGAAAAGTATTGGGACACCTACACATTACATCTACCGGAGCTTTTATGACATCCCATTCTAAATCCATGGGCATTAATATCGAGTTGGTTCCCCCTTTGCCGCTATATTAGCTTCCACTCTTCTGGGAAGGCTTTCTACATGATTTTGGAGTGTGTCTGTTGGAATTTTTGCCCATTCTTCCAGAAGAGCATTTGTGAGGTCAGACTGATGTTGGACGAGAGGGCCTGGCTCGCAATCTCCGTTCTAGTTCATCCCAAAGGTGTTCGAAAGGGCTGAGGTCAGGGCTTTATGCGGGCCAGTCAAGTTCTTCCATACCAAACACACCCAACTATGCCTTCATGGACCTTGCTTTGTGCACTGTCATGCTGGAACAAAAAAGGGCCTTCCCCAAAATGTTTCCACAAAGTTGGAAGCATAGAATTTTCCAAAATGTCTTGGTAAGCTGAGGCATTAACATTTCCCTACAGTGGAACTAAGGGGCCTAGGCCAACCCCAGAAAAACAACCCCATAGCATTATCCCTCCTCCATCAAACTTTACAGTTGGCACAATGCAGTCGGACAGGAAACATTCTCCTGGACTCGTCCATCAGACTGCCAGATAGAGAGGCGTGGTTCGTCACTCCAAAGAACATGTTTCCACTGCTCCAGAGTCCGGCATGCTTTACACCACTCCATCCGACGCTTGGCATTGTACTTGGTGATGTAAGGTTTTTCATACAGCTGCCATGGAAACCCATGCCGTGAAGCTTGCTGTGCACAGTTTTTGTGCTGATGTTAATGCCAGAGGAACTCTGCCGTTATTGAGTCAGCAGAGCGTTGGCGACTTTTACGCACTATGCGCCTCAGCACTCGGCGACCCCGCTCTGTCACTTTACGTGGTCTGCCACTTCATGGCTGAGTTGCTGTGGTTCCTAAACCCTTCCACTTTGCGGCAACGGTGTCATCCTATTACAGTACCACGCTCAAATTCAGTGAGCTCTTTAGAACTCTTTTTTCACAAATGTTTGTAAAGGCAGACTGCATGGCTAGGTGCTTGATTTTATACACCTGTGGCAACGAGACTAAATGAAACACCTGAATTCAATGATTAAGAAGTGTGGCCCAATACTTTTGTCCAAATAGTGTAGAAATAGTG
Organism: Hiodon tergisus; assembly: GCA_025775045.1. NCBI lineage: Eukaryota > Metazoa > Chordata > Actinopteri > Hiodontiformes > Hiodontidae > Hiodon > Hiodon tergisus. The sequence continues at coordinate 32,531 of JAOVYW010009820.1, forward strand.
TCTACGTTAAATGGATATGGTGTTACTGTGTTTACCCACACGGCACATTTACCAATGTACGGCTAAACTGACTTAATACCCAAACTGACTATGGTTATGACTATTAAGCATTGTCACGCTTGCCCTTCCAGCTAAATGGATAGAAGTGCATAAATGCTAAAATGTTCTTGCGGCATGTGGCCTTTTTTAACGCTTTCCTCAGGCTGACATAACCATAGTTACGATGTATGAGGTGCAACCTTGTTTTAGAATAAAACTCAAACCTCTGTATATGGATATTTACAGTTGCTATTGTTAGGTGGAAAAGGAACTCAACTACGAATGTAAATGAGAATATTATTTATGTTAGTTGTGGTAATGCATATTTTTCATTGACTGTGGATCATGTTTTTCATCCAACTAAACCAGTCCAGCTTCTTGAACAAGCTCACTAACACTATATTTGGTAATGCAGAGCTGCTACTGGCCTCCAAACTTTCAATCATATATCTTCTTTCTAATGACAGCCACTCTCTTGCTTGTCTTGATATAATTTGGTTGCTCAACAGGTGCTCTTATTCAGAATGATTTGTGATGTTACTCACTTCTGGGATACTTCTGGGAGTTTGTCAGATTTAATACCTCGCTCAAGGGTACATGACGTGTGACGTTACTC
>JAOVYW010009838.1:6319-40118 GCA_025775045.1 Hiodon tergisus
TATTATTATTATTATTATTATTATTATTATGTTTATTTTATATAGGTTTAGCTTTTATGAGAATAAGGACTAGGTGTTGCGAAAGGCTTCCCAATACAACACAAATCCTAGAAAATAAGTACAAATTTGTTCGGGAACAGTACAAATACTAAAAGGAAAACGTTTTAGCCAGTGTTTTAGCCAGTGTTTTAGCCAGCTTAGGCACTTAAGCCTACCATATTGTGTCATATGTTTCATAATTTGAATTATTTCTGTTCCCTAAAGAGTTACCTAAATGATCTGAGATAATAATTGGGACGGCACCATGGCTACTGTTTAAAAAACAACGACCAGGGGATAGGGTAACAAACAATTGTCAATCCGCGCCGTTAAAAGGTCAAACCGGACCATAGACACGTAGCCAGCTCTGGTGTGTCTCTGGGTGCGTGTGTGCTCGGTTGGGTTACTTGATTAAACCATGCCCTGTCTGGAGAAGGGCATTGCTCCTGCATTGCTGCAGTCAGCCATTGTCTGGTGTGCACTGAAAATCCAGTCTGTCGGCTCACGGGCATCAGTCCCCACAAGGTCGGACTATGGCGGCTTAGTGGGATTTTCGGTGTAGAACAATAACATCGCTAGCTCCTGGACTTTGTTTTCCGGCAGAAAACCTGAGTTTAAACAAGTTGCCTAGCAGTTTTTATCCAAAACAACCAGCTCCCTTTCCTTGTGTTTTTGGTAGTTGAAGGTCAGAGGAAAAAACGGTCCTCCTTATTATCCTCACACTTCTGATCTGTTTACTGTTTTATGCTGTTCTCGTGACTGAAGAAATTATGGAAAGTGTGGAAGATATGTTTTTCCAGAATAGGCAGTCATATTAAAACTATTATTATAAATTATATTATATTATTATAAAACTATTTGGTGTTCCTGGTACTTTTCCCTAAACTTTACAGTGCCCTTTCAAAGCTCCCAGTGACGACAATATCCCTGTCAGCTAATTCTTATGGCATATTTCTTTAGAATTCTTGCCACATCTATTATGCAACTCTTCTGGGTGTAGGTGTGTTAGTCTTGGGTGCACTATTCTCTGAAAGAATTGTGAAATTCCTGAAAATCTTTTGTGGTTTTTCCGTAGATTTTTAAATTTAGGATTTACATTTAGGCAATGTAGTCGTTCTTTCAAAGCCTGTTCAACTATGAGCTATTGAGTCAAACTAAAATATAATCTCTGTTTTTGTGTTTTGCAGGTCATGGAGACAAAAGACATGCTGTATATTGTTACTGAATACGCAAAAAATGGAGAGATGTTTGGTAAGTTTAATCTCTTTTCTGCCTCACTGGATGTTGTTTCCCGCCCTGCAGCCGGGGTTGCTGTTCTGTAAAGTCTATTTTATATTATACTTTATACCCTCAGAATTTGCAGCAGGTCAAGGCTCGTTTAGTAGATTAAAAGAAAAGCAAAAAGGCTAACCAACCAGAAGAAGGTATTCTCCGAAGTCGTATTTGTCGTTGGCGTCATCAGCCTTCTCCCTGCCTCCTGTAGAGCACCTGACCTCCAGTGGGCGGATGACTGAAGAAGAAGCGCGCCGGAAGTTCTGGCAGATCCTGGCGGCAGTAGACTACTGTCACAGTCACCACATTGTGCACCGAGACCTGAAGACGGAGAACCTCCTGCTGGATGCCAACATGAACATCAAATTGGCGGGTGCGAAGGCTGGTAGATTGTAATATAATCAGCAGGAGGTTCAGAGGAACTTACAGTAGCATAGGTCTATTAGACAGGATGGTCCCCTCATGGTCATATAAAACATTGAAAAGTCATGTGGCTTGACAGTTGGCCCCATCCCAAATATACTGTTGAAAAAGCCCAGACACATCTTCATCTATGAGTCACACAGAAGGTTTAATTTCTCTCCACTCTTCAGACTTTGGCTTTGGTAACTTTTACAATCCCGGGAACCTCCTGTCTACCTGGTGTGGCAGCCCCCCCTATGCAGCGCCCGAAATCTTTGAGGGGATTGAGTACGAGGGGCCGCAGCTCGATGTCTGGGTAAGGGATTTGAGAAAACGCCACCCCTGGAAAACGAATGATATGGGAGGAGTGCAACCTGAATGTTAATCACTTCGTTCCTCTCTTTAGAGTCTGGGTGTGGTCCTGTACGTGCTGGTGTGTGGGTCCCTGCCCTTTGACTGCGCCGACCTCCCCACGCTGAGACAGAGAGTCACTGAGGGACGCTTCCGAATTCCTTTCTTCATGTCACAAGGTAGCGTCCGGTCATTTCTTAGCACAAAAAAAAAAAAACTGTTCTTGTCATTTCCTCCCATTGACGGACTTCCAAAATGACTTCCCCCCAAGGAACTCCTGACTGTCATATCCTAACACACACGCACTGTTCCTGTCATCTCTGATGATGCACTTCTCGCTCTTTTGAGATTTACTATTCCCCCCCCCCATCTTCATTCTCAGACTGCGAGAATCTGATCCGGAAGATGCTAGTGGTGGACCCAACCAGACGGATCACGGTTTCCCAGATCAAACAGCACCGCTGGATGCTGGCTGACCCCACGGCTTTCCATCAGGTTCTCTCCGTCATGGACTACAACTGCAGCCTGGGCGACTACAGTGAGGCGGTGCTGGCGATCATGCAGACGCTGGGAATCGACAGGCAGAGAACTGTGGAGGTAAGGGCCCAGAGGTGGTGTTAATGGTTAATTTAACCAAGCGAAGACTGGGGAAGGGTGTCAGTGGAAGGGGTCTCCTACGTTAGAAAGGCTCAGTTCTCTAAGGCCTTCCCTTAAGCCACTTAAGGTTGTTTTTTTTTGAGCTTCCTGTAATCTTCACGCTGTTGAATTTAGTTCCTACAGCAGCCCATGACGTAGTTGAGTTCAGCCTTGTTTGCAGGGATTGTTAAAACTCAAAAATTCTCGCTTTGTAATCGTTGCAGTCTCTGCAGAACAGCAGCTACAACCACTTCTCTGCCATCTATTACCTGTTGCTGGAGAGGGTTATGGACCAACAAAACCACCAGCTGAGCCGACAGTGTGGGGGCTGGGCCCATAAAACGCGCTGGATGTTTGACACCCCTGCTCCTGAGGTGAGCTTATTTATGGTGTGCTGCTCTTTCAGTCAGGCAAGGTACCAGTTTTATTCACTCTCTCATTCCCTATTACCTTTCACCCGTAGGTCATCATGCATTCTACAGACAGTTTCAGGACAACCGTTCCCTTCCTGGCTAAAAAGAACCTTCCTACTCATTCTGAGATGGAAGGCGAGTCCTGCAGCTCATTCCAGGTGAGCAGACCCTGCTCAGGGCTTTCGGGTCCAGTGCACATGCCTAGGTAATTTAACCACCATCTGCTGCTTTGCATGAATGTATGCCAGAGGAATTTGTGTATATGGCGGCTGGGATGTCAAGCATAGCATCGCTATTTAATAGTGGGGAAGCGCTGTGTTGGGTTCGTTGGCCTTGTGTTTGCTCACCTACACATGATGGAGTTGGGGATAATTTGAAGGCGTGTGTGAGAACGGGTAACGTGAGCTTGCCTCTCTCTCCGACCCTCCCCAGCCTGTGTTCTTCCCAACGGAGGCCAGTCTGAACGGGCTTCTGCGTACGCGCTCCGTCTCGCCCAGCTGCCTCCTCGAGTCAGCCATCAGTGAGGATAAACGCCGCCTCGAGGACCTGGAGGAGGAGGAGCGTCTGCAGCTGGCCTCACCTCCCCACCTGACCAACACCACCTCCCGCCGACACACTCTGGCGGAGGTCTCCACCGGTTTACATCAGAACCCCCATCCATGTGAGTAAATTGCACACACACACGCACATACAAACATGCTGTGTTAACGCTGATTAACACATTCTAAAATAGTGGCAAACTAAATATCGAGAAAAGAGTTGTCAACATGTCCACCCACCTCTAAGCTGTCTCCACTTTTCTCCTGATGAAGGCATCGTGATGTCTTCCGCCAGTTCCTCAGACGGAGCCGCCTCCGACAGCTGCCTGAGTTTCTCATCCTCCAACTTGAGGGCTGCCCGGCCTACCCTTGTGGCAACTGCCACAGATCCTGGGTCTACTGGCCCCACCGCCAACCCCCTCACACAGTCATTCACCCTGGTACCCCAGACCCTGGGCAGCCTCCCTGGACCCTACTTTCAAGAGGGCCGCCGGGCCTCAGACACCTCCCTCGTGCAGGGTACGTGCACATGGAAAGGCTTTCTGGGTCCAGTGTTCTCTCACACTTGGAGTGCAAAATAGTCCAACCGGGCACTCGTTTAATTAACTTTTTGACATCCAGAGCTACAACAAACGGTGAATGCATTTTTTTGCTGGAGGATTAATTAACTTTCGCTTTCCTCTTCTCTCCAGGCGTGAGGGCGTTCCGCCAGCAGCTAAGAAAGACCACTCGCTCCAAAGGCCTTCTGGGGCTAAACAAGATCAAGGGTCTGACCCGACAGGCGTGTTCCCCTGTCCCCTCCGGTGCCAGGGAACGCCGCAGTCTGCTAGAGAAGGTGTTGCACCAACAGAGGTGTGGAGTTGTTCCCATGACTGTTCTATATACTCCAAAACATTGGCAGGGGTTGAAAAATCATTGATTTATGTGGTAATCCTCCGGGCTTCCAAAAGTCAAACTCAGAAAAGTAACGTTAAAGAAGTTGGATGGTCAACGGTACTGACTGGCCAGGCACTACAGGCTGAAATGGTCATTTTGCTCTCAATCTCTATCAAAGTCTGATGTTTATTTATATCAACACAAATGACTCCAAACAATATGTTATAAATTGACTATATTCTTTAAAATATGAGCTAACCGCTACAATATTGCCTTATATGTATATATATATATATAATAACCGGTCGTCCCAGTGGTTTTTAAGCGTCACTTTGGTAGACTGGATCAAATTAAGCGTCTGGACTACAGATTGGTCCACCCCTGATTGGTCAATGGTTTTTGGTTAAAGGATCTTGCTGCTGGATCAGTGTTTAATCTTGGCATTATGTTGCTTAAATTGCAATCCCTAACACGACTGAAGTTATGTTTTCTTTGTCTTTGTACAGGATACTCCAGAAGCAGCACCAACAGTTGCAGCCTGTGTCCCTCCAGCAGTCAGTCATCCTCCCCCACAATCAGCAACACAAGCTGCTGTTGGCATACTCCTCGGGTCCCTTCTCCCCAGCCTCTCCGGCCAAATCCTCGCTATTGACTGAGCCCCGGCAGCCTCCGTTCAGCTGGCCGCAGCCTACCAGATACTCCTCCTCTTCATCTGCCCCCTCATCCTCTTTGTGCCTAGTAGCCTCGACCGCTCACCTTTTGGAAGCTCGTCTGCACATTAGCCCGTTCCTGAGGTCCCGCCCCAAGCCCACCCCCAGCCCCGGGTACCCTTTTCCTTCCTGATCCATCAGGGGTCGTGGAACTTGGGGGCGCACCCCTCAGGAAGCACCCTGAGAGGCAGGAACTAGGGTAGGTTGGACAGCAGCAGCTGAGAAGTTGTCTGATGGTGAAGTAAAGAAACAGGACTGAAAGCAAGGGAGTGAAAACTCCTTCCACGGAGGTGCTGTTCCTTCCTTACAGACCTCCGGCTGCCGCTGCTAAATGGGTCTGGACTGAAAACACCCTGGTGTAGAAAAGAAAAAATTATTTTTTGTTATACAGTGCAGGTGTTTGGGGATGAGAAGGAAAGCAGAGCAAAAAGACAACACTTCCTGCTCTTAAGGTATGTGTTCACACACGCGTGAAACTTCTGTGAAATCCAAAATGAGCAATAACCAAATTTTTCTTTGGCCAGCCCTCTTCTGGCCAAACTTAAAAGCAACAGAGGACCGGAAGACAGGCCTGCAGAGATTAAGTAGGCGCATTCCCAGATGGGTGTGTGTTTTCGGTGTGACACCTACTGAGACCTGACATCCACTGAATAGATATTGTTAATGATGTCAGTGGCTTAGATGATGTGTGTCATTCTTTTCTTTCTTCTGGAGAACTTCACTGCTTGCTAATGACGCCTGCTCCCTATTTCCTCAGTGTTGCTCACGCGTTTGGGAAATGCCAGAACCTGATCTTCATTGTAGAAATCCACCAACTCTGCATAATCGAAACCTCAGTTACATGATTCTGGTTATCCGTTTCCCTTGAACGGCACCACAGTAGCTTCCAAATTGTAGTTGATATATAAACAATTTATTTAGACGGGAAACTGCTGGCTTGGAATGTTCCGTTAGCCACATCACTACCTCTTCTGAACCTGCAGATCTCCGCTGCCGGTATGACCCGTCTTTCAGCAATCAAAATTATACTCTAAAATCTGCGCTCACTCTGTTTTGGTGTGAGTTCTGATCAAACTAAACTGGCCTGTCAAACTATTTGTTTTATAAACATTTATTCATTAATGTGGATCTGTAAAACCATTCTTTATTATACATTTAAAAAAAATGTATTTCAGTAGCAGAAAGCGCAGTCTTTTGAACAAAAGTAAAATAACTTCCATTTTTACCCGTAGATGGTGTGTAGAATAGCTTTCAAATTGAGAGCAACACATTTGTGAAATGTGCAATATTTTCCATTCAAAGTTGAAAAAAGTTGATATTGGAAACCTGCAACTTAGACAGGTTCCTGATCTTTCTTTTTATTAATTCATTTAAGACTGTCTAAATATATTTAAGCGATAGTGTTACATTATGACATTTTGTCTTTAAACTGCAATTGAAGAAACTCAAGGAAAAGATATTGAGATTGATTCTAAATGGTATTTGGTGAGAAGATCTGATTAGATTTATTTGCTGTTTGTTGAAGGACCGGACCGGACCATTTCCCCTGCTCTTCCAATACATTCCTGGCTTGCTTTGCCGTGATCTGGTACTATTAGACTAAGCCAAAGACTAGTCGGGTACAGATATACAGTTGCTGCTTGCTATTGAACAGATTGCAGAGTGTGTTGCGTGAAGCCTAGTTGAAGCTGGTCTATTAAAGATGCTTCTTATGTAGAAACGAGGGGGGGTTTAGTATCACAGTGGCCATAGCTGGTTTGACCATTCCTCTTTATTTATTTTTAAACCCTAATCCTAAGCGTTATTGTCAGATGTATTGGTGGTTGAAAGTATTTTCACCCCAGTGACAATTTTACTTTTGTTTATTTGTTTATTTAATTATTTTTTTTATTTTATCTTTAAATGACTCCATCTTGGTAAAATGACCCCTTCTTTGTTAAAATGTCTTCCGTTATTTAAAAAAAATCAGATTTCACAGAACTGACAAACAAAACTGTGAGGCAATATATTATGGTAGAGTTTTAGGCCAACAGTGGGGGAATAAGAATGTGTTGTTTTTCAGATGAAGATTTGGCACAATAGTAACGGATGTTTTAAGTTTTCACGTTAAGATTTATGCTGGTTGTTTAAGTTTGGTGGTTCTGTTTTTGCCTTCCACACAAACCTAGTGAAGAGAAAGCAATGGTGTAAATTAATTGAAAAATTCCAGCCATCAATCAAATTTCAAGAGTGCACTTTATTATTGATTTTTCTCATCTATACTTTTTTTTTTTTCAAGAAAGCCTGCTGTGTTCCATTTTTGCATGAAAAACTACACTTTTCTATTTGATGAAGAAACGGAGAAGTGTCTGTCACCAGTTTGAATGATTACGATATTTGCTGATGGGCTGGTTAAGTGATGTCTGTATTGCACGGATGTGTGTTTTCAAGATGGTTTTATTTATGTTGATATTTATTTAAATAAATTCACTTTTAAAATATCATGTCTGGATCTCCTCATGCATACATCTAAAAAGCAGACGGAGCGTTGCTGATGCGTCTGGTCAAACAGCATATATTTTTTTGCATTAAGAAATTTTAAACATTATTTAACCTGATCCCCTGTACGTGACTTGGTGTAACAATACAGGAAGTTAAACGAACAAGTTTGAACGCCTTTTCTTCGCACTTTTTGGTGAATATTATTTTAGTCTTGTTAGCATACAGTTGCAAATGTTCAGTCAATATAATTATAGTTTTGATCTTCTAGTAGTAATGGTAAATTTAATACACTGCAAACTTTTTTCGTATTTTTCGTGATGAGGAAGGGGAAAGTTTGAGTCCGATCACATCAGGCCAGTGAACAGTAAAGGCTCCTAATGGAATGTTCCAGCATTTATTAACCGGTGCTAGGCATTCTGAATCCTAATGTGCGTCATTCAGCCCACAGCTGACCCTGCAAGGGCGAGAGAACGCTCTCGCTCGCTCCACCCTCTCTCTCCTTTCACGGAACAACTCCTGTTCACTGCTTTTAATTGGAGCAGGTGAAGATCTCCTACAGTGGTCTAGAAAGGGCAAAACACTTCTTTCTTTCTTTTTTTTAGTGTACAAATAAAAATGAAATGCACACAATTTATTATTTACTCATTGCGTATAATGTTTTCAGGGCTCAACCCATAAACGGCGATGATATCAAGGCTCTTCTCTAATATCTAGTGGGGGTAAGCCCGCTCCCCCCCTCTCTATATTCTAGCGCCCTTGACCTTTCTCTGGTTGCCTGTGGAGATAAGGTCTGCAGTAGCGCAGTTGACAAGCCTCCAGGCACTTGATGGCAGTCAGAACCTCGCTCTTATTTCCACCTTGGTAGCCTGTGTCTGAATTAACCTTTAGCCCACACCCTTCGTTTTAGCTCATTAAAAGAGGCTGTAGAAGTTTACGCATTTTTAGGCATTTTTGCCCACGACACTGAATCTAAATATATGTCCTAATTTGTTAAGCTATGCAGGGAGAAGCAAACCCACAGGCTTCGACGTGCCTCTGTGCCCGGTGTCGAAAGCGAAGGACTTTATTCTAAATTATATAACTAGCTGTGTAAGTTTTAGCTGTTGTTACAATGGCGTTTCCTGAGCTTTAGATCTGTGCTTCAGTAATATAAACTCCTGGATTTTTACTTCAACCGTGAGTCTGGGCTAAAAGGGATTCCTGGGAAGGATCCCTCCATAGAGGTTTCCCAAAGAGAGAAGGCACTGAGGCGAGTTATGATGTCTTACTGCTGAATACTTGGCAGCTTGTCTCCAGCCTGTGTTAGAACTGATAAGACTACGTTTCCCAGCAAAGCATTAACTATTCCCTAACAGAATATTCTCTGCCACGGGAGCAATGTGAAGAAGAATCCTGAAGCTTTGAGAGTGGAAAAAAACCTCTCTCTGTCTGGCCTTGAAAGGTCATTTTAACTCCAAACAAATGCTAATAATTCTGGGTCAGAGCTCTCCGGCTACATTAGATTTTTAATTAATCTGCTCACCCACGTTTGCTCAGACATCTGTTAAATTACCTGGCTTTTTAAAACCAAGTTCCGACCTGCCTGCCTGGCTGCTGGATAATAGGATTATTATTTTCACCGTTTCTAATCCTCCTGAGACTCAAGACCAGAACGTGACGGAAAAACAAAGTTTGCAGGCATTGACCTCGCAAAGGACCTTGGGCGCAACATCTGCAGACTTAAAGACAGCGCTCTGACACAGCCCGTTTTCCCAAACAGTCCCCTCCATCCCTGGTAGGTCTGCCAGGTTAGAGAAACAAACACAAGGTCTGCTCGAGTTAGCGAGGTGTGACCCCCCCCCACACACACACACACACACATCGCCACACCCGCTCAGTAGTGGCGTGAGACGTTAATGGACAGCGAGCAGTGGTGTCAAAGCCAGAGGTGGAGGTCAGCGGTCTTGACGCAGGCCTGTTCCTGAAGGTAGGAATGCGTGTCAACTTGGCGTCGTCGTGCCATTGTTTGGGGGGAACGTTGAAAGTCCCTATTAAAGTGTAACAGAACGGACTGTTCATAAATTACAGCTACACTGAGGACGTTTCCTGAAATGAGTTATCGATTTAGGACGTTCTGTTTATAAATATTAGATTTATTATGTTATTAACATTATTAATATTCAATTTGTGCTCTTGGGTGTAGCTTATTCCTACTTCCATATATTTTGTTTATTTTAATCTCTGAGTTTTCCCCTGCTTCGCCAAGTCAGGGTAGCAGAGGCCGGGGGCCGGGGTCTAACCCAGGAAACAAGGGGCGTGAGGCAGGCTATGCCCAGGACAGGAATCCAGTCCATGAGACAAACAGACACATGCAGCCACAACCAGTGTGGGCGAACAACTCTGCATAGGAGAGTGTGGGCAACCCTGGAATATTCGGGAGAAGTGACTGAGGAAGTGGACAGTGGGACTGGTTTTGGGGGGGGTTCAACTTCTGGCACGCACTTGACAGTGTAGCCTTGAGGTGCGATGACATCACTGCTGACATCCTTTGGGACAATTATTTGGCTGCTCGCCTCTGTTGAACTTTAACAAAGTTAAACAAACACTGCGAAACAAACAAGCGACACTAAATCACTCATTCCAGGCTTCGGGTAGAAAAGGGGCCGCCTATTTAAAATTCCACACAACTCTGGATTTGTTGGGATAAGAATGAATAACTGATACCCATCCATGTTTGTTGTTCCAGACTTAAGATGACAGGTGGCTTTTTTCCACACGTTATCAGCAGTAAAATGATAAGAGGGATACGCAGGTGTTCTGTTACTTTTACAGCTTTATTGACGTTTTTGCATGACTTTGGTGCCAGATATCAGTACAACAGAGCAAACCCTACAGGACAGGAAACATTCCTTAACAGCGGGTTAGGGTGACCTTACATAAGGGTGGAAAAACCCAGGAAGTTTGATGGTCCCAGTGATGAAATCAAAATTAAATCATATCTGTAGACTGAACGAAAATATGCACATATCACAACACCCCCTCCAACCTCCCCTCTTGTTCTGTGACGGAGGCCTTCTGAAGGCTCTCCACTAGCTTTTCATTTTCCCTAGTTCTCTGGGATGGAACTGGGGCGAGTGGCGTGACAATTTATGATTTTAGTTTTCTATTTCACTGCTCTCCCTCCTCATCCATCCTCATGGGTGTAAATATTGATACTCATTGTGATGATTACTGGTGAAATAACGATAACGACTGCCACCTAACAAGGGAGCATGCGAAGCGAGACGTGATACTGACGTGCACTGATATCCATGAGTCAGCTCCTGTCGTCAGGGGGAGCGGATTGACCCGGGTGATGAGGGAGGGGGGTGAAGAAATGAAACCGGACCGTACCTGTGGCTGCGCGCCCCGCCGCAGTCCTCCCCCTTCACCTCATCAGTGCGCTCCCCTTGGCAACAGAACCGTGCCAACCTATGAGGAGGGGGCAGAGTTGGGCTTGTCCTCGCGATTGACTGGGATGTTGCGGTCGCCGCGGCTGGAGTCTGTCGCCATGGAGGTCTTGGGCGCACAGAGGGTCAGGATCCCGTCACATGACAGCGTGCAGGTGATGCCGGACTGGTCCACGTTGGAGGGCAGGCGGTAGCGTCGATGGAACTCACGAGAGACATACCCATGGTCATCCTGGATCCGAGAGAGAGCGAGGATGAAGATGACGAAGAGGAGAGGGGAGGAAAGAATGTATAGTAAGAGTCCCCAGTGGAGTCCCAAAGCTTGAGTCAGTTCCATACAGAGAATGCTGAAATAAACCATGGTATTCACTATGTGTAATCATGTGGGGAAGCTCTCAGCCTGGCTGCATTAATACACCGGAGAAGGATTAGAAGATGCTCTGTGTTATTTACATACAGTTGGGTACATTACCTGTCTGCATTATGTTACCAGTGTTAACTCCCCCCTGGATATCCACATAGTCATCAACCACCTTAACATTGACCTCATCAGGGGGAAGTGCTCACCTGTCTCTCCCCATGCTTTCCCTGGATATCCACATAGTCATCAACCACCTTAACATTGACCTCATCGGGGGAGAACTGCTTCACGTCCAGATTGACTGTGAACTTGTCCCTGTCGGATCTGACCTAAGCACAGGAGAAGGGAACACCTCAGGCATCCTGAGGACAGGAACTACCTGCCCCTTTTCACAAGTTGTCAAGGGACAACCCAGCCTCCAAAGCACACGTGAGAACACTTACCAGCAGTGAACATGATACCTTGAAACCCATGTGACGAAATCTAATTGCATTTAAACAGATTCAGCGAATGCCTCTAAAGGTTCTTTTTTATACATCAGTGCCTCAGCCTGAAATAATTTGTCTGTGTGAAATAGGGGACAATCCTAGAAGGACGCACCTTTCTCTTCCAGATTATATATTCACATGCATTAGGATTCCTCAGTACATTCAATCAAATTCTAAATGATTAACATGGTTATGTCCTGTAGTATTGTTAGTATTTTAATCGTAATTTGCCAGCAGCACTGGTATCTGGTGCCTCATGACCAACGTGAGCTCTGGGGTCCCAGAAGGGTCTAGCCAAGTGAGGAGACATTCTGGAGCACTGAGTCTCTTTACTCAGTGCTACCTCAGGAAAGAATGCAACCCGGACCAATCTGTCTCAAACAGATCCTCTCGATGCTCTTCATTGAACAAAAACACACCACAACCTCAGGGCTAACCAGAGTGAGAATTTCACTCTGGTCCAATTGGTGCACCGGCATAACATTAAACCACGCTTAGTCCACAGTGCAAACTTTCAAGAGGCAAAATTTGAATTGTGAAGAGCACATTTTTCAGCAGGTCAAAAGCAGCGACACACTCAGACAGCTGAGACGTGCTTTCAGTTTCACTGACACGATACAAAAGAAAAGCAGCGGGCTGATATGAACAGATGAGCGGAAGTTCCCGTACCTCAGAGATGCCGGAGTAAGAGGACTCCAGGAAGGAGCGGAGGAGCGACTGTCGGCTGATGAGGGAGGTGTAGGGGAAAAGATCGTAATCGTAGAGACCTTCTCCGAAGAACGGGTCAAAAAGGCGGGGAGGGTAGAAGGAGGTGAGGGCGCGTCTGAACCAGGGGTGCTGGATTGCAATATCCATCGCGTTGGGCCCGGTTTGGCTCTGGCACTCGGAATTAAAGAGGAGAGTGGCAAGAGAAACAACAAGCCTAAAGGCTGAGTGTCCTTGTGCTCACAACACCACCCCTATATATACCTGTCCCACAGAATGAGGGGCGTCAGGCTGGATTTCTCTGGAACGGCATTAGCTCATTGCCAGCGTGGCCCAGTCAGCAAAACGGGTAGGGTGGTGCCGTGAGCCGCGGGCCGCGGGCCACAGTCCCATGGGCCGTTTGGACCGGAACCCCCCGAGCCCGTGCTGGCTGGACAACAAGAGTCTACCATAACAAACTAAAGGGCAGGGACAGGCGGGTGGGGGCGGGGGAGGTCCCTGGCTCTTTCAAAACAGGGATTTATCTGGGCATTGGTCCTAGGCAGCACAAATATCCTAAATATCCAGGGAACCCTTGCGCACCCCTCCAAACAGAGACGGTAGAGAATCCATCTGATGATGGACTGGTATACGCCATGGGTATGTGATTCTGGAGCCTCCGCTATTCTGAAAGAAAACATTTCCTCCTTGGTGACCTCGTCTGCAGTCCGCTGTGAGCTCTTGTAACACATTACAGGAACAATTGTCTTCTATAATCAGTCAACCTCCAAAGCAGTTGCCTGGAAAGAACATTAGCAAATGATGCCTCATCCACTGCTTGCAATATGACAGTTCCCAGGAAAAGGGGGCTGCAGTCAGAATTAAAGTCAAAGGGAAACACTGAAACACGTCATGTCACGCATCACCTAGTGGGAAAGCTACAGGGTGCGTTACTGGCCAAACCACAGGATGCTACGACTGGCAGGTCGAATGTCAGACGATGTAATAATGTTGCAATGTCTATACACTGGCTGTACATTGACGTTCATGGATTGTGCGGTGGAACATTTCTAGCAACTCTAGAAATATTATTTATTGTTTGCCCTCATGTCTTTCTGTTTTTACTCAAATAACATGCGCTGAACACCAGGGCTTAAACATCCTTGATTAAGGAACTTGACTCTTAGTTACCCTACTATTTGAAGAGGCTCACCACCACAGCACTGAAGATGGGCAGGTAAGTGGCCAGAGAAGATAAAAACGTCGGTCGTCTGGGTAAAGAACTGTATGGAATCACGTGATTATTACCCTGTCCGACAGACGCCTCACATTTCCTCCCCAGCTTTGTTGGAGTTCATTTCCAAAGCGCGGTTTTCCTGTGCGCGCGGCTCTGTCTGGTTTTACAATTCCCCTGCAGGACTTGACACTCCACCACAGAAGTACAGAAACACAACATTAACCCTGACCCTCAGCCCACGCAGCGTGGAGTGACCTTCACCTGAGGTTCAAAGAGAATTCATTTTGTCCTTTTTTTTTGCTTGTTTAAAACTGCACAGAGAGTACCCACTGTACCTCTCTGCTCATACATCCAATCGAACGCAACACACAACACAAATAAAGGTTGGGCTGTATTATTTAAAAAGTGACACGTGTTCTTAGGTATAGGCACGGTAGCAACACCTCACGCTCCCCGTATATCCACCGAGCATTAGAATAAATCTTAGGTTCGTTCGACTTTATTGTGGGCTAACACCTTCCAATTTGACCAGGCGACAGCCACAGGACAGCAATCCCAAAGGGTTCTGCCGGGCCCTTAAGAAGAGGCTTACGGAAAACCCACAGCGTGGCCATTTTTCCAGCTCAGAAACCCCCGCTGTGTGGCAGACAAGGCAGCCACCGTGCGGAATGCACCAGGGGCATTGTTACGAGGCGGGGGGCGGATGTAATGGGAGTTAGGAACTGGCCAAATTTCAGCCCAGTCAGGAGATTTTCAGGGCACATTCTCGGATCTAGGTTTTCATCAATGGGCCCAACCACAGGATAGAGGGCGGTTCCTGACGTTACACTTCTCTGAGAGCTCCTAATTAAAACACATTGAACTGTGAGCATCTAATGTCCATGCAGGATACAATGTTTCAAAAGTGACCATTCTGTGTTAGAGTTGCAGGGAAAAAGTGTCTTCAGAAGAACCGGATAAACTAGTGTTGATAACCGTTTTTACGGGCAGCTGAAAATGACTTTTGCCGACATAAAACAGAGGGGGATATTTTTTTTTTGGTGACCCTTCTGCCTCTCCTGGTCCCGATGAAAGTTTTACTATTGGAAGAACAAGCTATCCAAGCACGTGCCATCCGTGTTCCATTTTCTGAGTTCCGAGTTCCATTGATTGACAAATCATCGATTAATAAAAACTAAACCCAAATGATCTTAAAACAGTATTTTCACAATGCTAAAAAACAGAAATCTACAAAGGACTTCCAATTCCTGTAAAGTCTTTTAGTTGCAGTATTTGTTGAGTTAATCCCTCAGTTGCGGACCTAATGCAACGGCATCCAAAATGCCTTGTCAACAGGTGCTCTGTAGCGTTATTTGGGTCCCCCTACTGGTACAGCAATGTAATAAAGCTCCACAAGTTTCCAATAACCACTTTTACAATTATGTAGTTATCAGCAGACCTACGGTCTACATCTATAATGTCCATGTAGCTAAAAATATCTTGGCGGACAACCCTAGTTTTGGGTTTATCATTATTGCCATTTAAGAGATATATTTAATAGTAATTATTAAAAAGTGGGTTATATCTTTAAAACAATAGATGGCATTAAATCCAAATAAATCTTAGTTACAGAACAAGCTTTATTTGAACAAGTAGCACTGACAAGGAATTATCCTTTTGCCCATTAAAGCCAAGTCATTAAACATTAAGAAACCACTCTTTATAAAAGGATAAATTGCTTTTTTGAATTTCAGAAATATCATAAACCAATGATCCGTTTAAATTAGACTTACTTTAAATCACTGGCGACAAACTCAGGATTTAATCCTGTTCATTCACCAGAAAACTCAGACTTTCTCAAAAACATTGACTTATGACCAGGAGTTCCTGCCTGAATGAATCCATTCTTGCATTAAACTACATGTACCCAAATGCAAAATAATCAGAAGGAATTTTCACAATGAAACTCATCTGTACCATCATGACCACAGCTCAAATAGAACACAGGGAAGGCAACGCTAAGTGCAAACACACAAATAAAAATCAATCAATCAATCAATTAATCCCATTTCCTCCAATTGCTACATCAGCAGCAGGATTTGTCAAGGGCAGGTCTGGGCTAGTGTACAATATTGGCAAGTCTCTGTAGCGGTGGTTAGTGGCCACTTCCTGAGGCTGTCACATCTCATCCGTGCACTCAGACAGAGTCCTCTCCCTCTTCTCCCGAGCGGTGACAAAGTTAAGCAGATCGATGGCCGTCACAACCCCAAACACCATCTGCTTGAGACTGGGTGAGCCGTCTGAAAGGTCTGCAAGACAAAGATATCAGTTATTTCAGTGTCTGACCGGTGTTCCTGCTTCGGTGTTTTGTCAAAAAAAAAATAACAACCCCACGAGCCATCACGAGCCAACGACACACACGTGTAAACAATAACTGATGCACAGATAAAGGATCATCTGGTTAGACAAATATGATGGCTTTATTTTCATCTGAAGAAGCAGCTCAGAGAAGTCAGGAGAAAGACATAGACAGGCTGACAGCGATGTGGTTTGAGTAAGTCGGGCTCAGGAGCTGCCAATCAGAAAGTCAACAAAAAACCTGAACAAACCGGAATAACTGGTAAATACAAAAGACCGAGTCAACGTTTTTTTTGGAATTCTTCTGCTGAAGAGGACTCTGGCCAAGTTTGTACCTGCAGTTGAGAAGATCCCTGGACTGGACTTTGTCACGGCCCAGACAGTTTCGGTAAACAAAAGATTTACACGCTGCTGAATACACGCCGCCCAATTCAGGGAGATGAAAGGATCTGGCGTCTGTTTTCAAAGTTGTGCGACAGCAGAAAATTGCAAATGCTTTGAGCATCTGCTGTATGTCACAAGTGACGGACTTTGCAGCCTGATGAAACACTTGGCATCACAGCTGGGTTAGGGTTAGGGTTTTGTTTGTGAGTGTTTTCTGGCAGCAGGCAGAGAGCATAGCCAACTGTCTAGGGAAGAACCAGAAGTGTCATTTCTTCATGGAAATCTGATCTTTTTAAAGACTCGAAATTATAGTGGATCTGATGGTTGTGGGCAGATAAGTTATTCCCAATAGGTATCGATTCCATAGTCCGACAGAGCGTAAAAGACTCACATTGGATCTGCTCATGGACCACCAGAGCAAAGTGGTCCGTTTCCAGGATCCGGGACAGCTTTCCAAGGTTGTCAGTGAGACGAACCTGAGGGAGGCAGAGGGGCAAGTGAGAAAGGTTCGATCCGGACCCGATTTTTATTTGGAGCTTGTGCTCCTCAACCCCAGAGAGAAGTGATTCCCCGTCCTACACAAAAGCAACAGTCACCCACCCCCCTTATTAAACAGTGCATATCACCATGAAGTCACTCATACCACTATAAAATAAATTCATCTTTCTAAGAGCAACTTTGTAACATTAGGTGGGATGTTTCGCCAACAAACATTAAACAAGACCTACCTAAAACAAAAACTCTGGTCCAGTTTAGGGAACAACGCTGCAGATCACGGCAACAAAAAAGTTGGACAAAGTATTGCATCGCTCTAAAAACGGGTTTCAGGCTCAGTCGACAACCCCACTACTGTTTACCACAAACGGACGATACACAGTCGTGTAACATCCGGACCTTCTCCGCCAGTCATCTGTGCGGACTGCAGCGGGGGGAACTCAGTGGAACTCACCTGTTTGAACTGCTTGTACAGCACTTTGCTCACAGGGTCAGAGGGCTTCACCTTCCCTGCCAACACGGAGGACAGCATGTTTCCCAGGGTGACCATTCCAAGGACCAGCCTTGGCAGAAAGACGAAGGGAAGAGGCAGGAAGTGATCGACGGCAGTAGGGGAGCAGGGTATGACCGAGCAGTGTGCGCTACCAGAGCACTTGTGATTGGGCGGCGTGCACTACCAGGGCACGTGTGACCCAGCAGTTGCCATGCCAGCCAGATTAGAGCTCTTAAGTGTTTCTCCAAACAGACATTCTGCATGCTAAAGCAGTGCAAAGATCTGACTTTTACCAATCATGAATTGGTTTATTAGTTAAACAACTTAGTTGAGAAAACAATATCTTTAAATATATTTATTGGAAAAACATTGAGAGGTATTGGTTGTATTCCTTAAATGACATGCATCTTGCCTAATCTAGAAATATTTCTAACTAAATGTGACCAAGACAGCACAGAGACCAAACGACGTACTGCCACGCTTTCCGGCTTGCCCATAAGACTCACCCAGACTCGTCAACGACGGGCGCCTGGTCAAAGGCCTTCTCCTTCAGGATCTTAATTGTCTTCTGGCAGGTGACGGTCGGCAGCACGGTCAAAGGGGCGGAAAGGTTCAGGCCCTGCAACTTCAGATTCCACCACCTAGTAGGAGATGGGGGGGTTTGAGATGGGGGGGTTTGAGATGGGGGAAGTCGGGCTTTCCTCGGGCCTGAAGATCACGGGTCTAACCAGAGAAGGGTATTCGAACATTAAGACACCCTTGGATGATCAGCTTTACCTCAGTAACGCAAAATCTAAAGTAACGCGTTGGGGATGCATCTAGCTACTTCGTTCTAAAGAAATCAGGCACAAATAAAGCATTGGCACAGAAGATGAGAGGGCGGTTCCCTTCGTCATTGCCACCTCTCCTTCACCCCAGAAGAAGTGGTGAGGTCTTACCAGGGCTTGGACACCATGATGTCCTCCTCCCTCAGGAAGCCCTTCTGGAACATCCACTTGTCACTCAGGAATTTAGACCTGAGACGGACATGAAATTGCACAGGATTTAGACAAGCAGTTGTTGCACGGGCCAGAGGGCCAGCATTGGGCCAGGGTCCCCCCTCCCAAAAAACAGGGCCCTCACATGTAGTTTCGGATGGAGTCTGGCAGGATGACAACGCAGCGTTGTCCCTCCTTCAGCTCCTTGGCCACCTTCACCGCCGCCGCCATGGCAGTGCCGGAGCTGCCACCTGGAACAGGGCCGAGACAGGCGGCGGTTACGGGCCGAACAGGTTTGCCACACCGTCACCTGCACAGCGGCCCGTACTCTGCTCGTTCCTGCCTCAGCCGGTGAATTGGAGAGAACGTACCACACAAAAGACCCTCCTCTCGGATAAGCATTCGGGACATCGCAAAGGACTCCTCGTCATTGGACTTGTACCAGCCATCTACAACCTGACGGAGACACGTCACTCAGCAGCACAGATACTCAAGTATACTCCAACGCACTCCTACACCTACTGGAGATTTCACATTATATTAATCGGTCCACCACTAATGAGAAACAACGGGGAAAAAAAGGCTTTAAAATCACCACATTCAAACATACTTTTGTGACTGGATTTTTGATGATTGCAGAACAGATACTCACAGATCGGTCCAGCACAGTAGGGATGAAGTCATATCCGATGCCCTCCACCTCGTATTGAGTTTTATCAGTCTTGTTCAGATCCTCCGGTTCTGCAAGTATAGAGCCCTCAGGGTCCACTCCGATAATCTGGGAAGCGTAAAATGTGCTTAGAGAATGGGGGCGGGGAATGCCCAAGATAAAGACCTGGCATACAATCCTCCACCTTTTTGATTAGTATCAACTCTGGTCCAAAATCCTCATCTTGTTCTGAGTCTGCAAACAGACCCACGAGTTCTTTACCAGCGATGAATCTGGATATCACATGGGTTTCACAACTCAGCCATCCAGGCACCCTGCCCATCATTAAACAGTAACAGACATGTTGCCACCCAGGGGGGCCCCACCTTGACGTTCGGGCACTTCTCCTTGAGCTTGCGAGCAATGCCAGTGATGGTGCCACCCGTGCCAGCCCCAACCACCACCATGTCCACTCTACCTGCAGGTGGGGAAGAACAGCACGGGCCCGATGAATCCTGAGCACCAGAACGCTGAGCCGCTACTTTGCTGCATTTGGTCTCGACCACAGCGCCGGTCAACCATTAATCATTCGGACAAGGTTCAAAGTTGAGAGAAAGGTCACACGCAGACGGAAAGAGCGATGGCCCGAGGTCTCACCATCGCACTGCTCCAGGATCTCCTCGGCTGTGGTGCTGTAATGGGCCAGGGGGTTGCTGGGATTTCGGTACTGGTCGAGGATGTGAGAGTTCTGGATCTCGTTCTTCAGCCTCCAGGCCACGCCCACGTGAGACTCGGGGGAGTCGAAGCGAGCGCTGGTGGGGGTCCGCACAATCTCTGCCCCCAGGGCCCTCAGGATATCCACCTGGCACATAAAAAGCCACACAGCTAAACGAACAACACGCATTCCACATAGTGCCCTATATGTTGCACGAGCACTTAAACGAAAAAAAGTCTCCGATTGCACTTTGAACAGGAAATTAAACCATTCTGCCAGTCAACGTTTTATACTTCACAGGAAGTCATCCTAAGAAGTACCGCTCACCTTCTCCATACTCATTTTCTCAGGCATGACGATGATGCATCGGTAACCTTTCACAGAAGCGGCCAGGGCCAAACCGATACCTGAGGGGCGAGGCCAGTAACCAGAGAGATGAGAAAATCCGTCATCCTCCAACAGGTCTACAAACACCCCACAGTCTATGGCAATGGTATCCCCCAAATTGGTTTCAGCCAAACAAATAACTGATGAGAATTCGCCACGTTCGACACAGCTCAGGTTTATTATACACACGCACTTCCTATCCTGTTTCCATACGTCTAGTGCCCCTTATTTGTTACATAAGACTCCATGAAAGCAGAACATAGCTAAAGGGTACAGCTTTCATACTTGGAGGTGCACGTTATTGAGGATGACACTTGGGGACACTTGGGAACCCTCCAAAATTGGGACAGACGGTTCCCCCGGGCCTACCGGTGTTCCCGGACGTGGGCTCGATGATGGTGTCCCCCGGTTTCAGGATCCCTGCTCTCTCGGCGTCCTCCACCATGCGCAGGCTAATCCGGTCCTTCACGCTGCCGCCCGCGTTGAAGAACTCACACTTGCCCACTGCAGAGGGAGAGCAGGCCAGAGAAAGGAAGACCCAGTCACTGAAGCGTTCCGCCGGGTTGGGATGGAGAGAAGCCAACGCCCGTTATACCACCGGGAGCCCCCGAAGGAGGGCAAATGGGGTCATGTCCGATGAGGAGATGGACCTTTAAAGAACCACAGCTAGCTAGTTACTCACGCAGCTCGCACTTGAGTCCAAAGGTTTTGGGGATCTTGTTGATTCGCACCATAGGGGTGTCCCCAATCTTCCTCAGTATGTTGGGCAGGATGCTGGGAGATTCTGTCCTGTCAGGAGGCAAGGAACGCAAGTATATAATTGCTGCAAATGTAAAACTTCTTCGGAAGATGAGATGTAATTTTGTTGTTATTTAGTTTGATATTATAGTTAATGTAACAAATACAAAACCAAGAAATAGCATAAAGGCCAAAATCATCCGAATCTAAACTAAGCCTAAAATGTGAATTTATAGAACGAGGAGTGCTGTAGTAAAAAAAAAGTAGAGAAATTATTACACCACCCCCCCCTTTTTTTTTTTTTTAAAGTACCCAGTGGACTTCCTGCCAGAACTCCTACTGGAATCCATTAGTTACAGAGCGGGCAAACCTTTCAGGATTGAAGTGGGGGGACTCCGAGGCGGGGACACCCAGCATCCAGGTACACTTGCTCGGGAGGTCCGGGCGAATCCACTTCCTCTCCAAAGGGCCCTCCTCGCCATTCATCTTGATGGGCGCAGACCAGATCTGGCTCTCCTCTACATTATTCTGCGTCTTGCTGGCACCATTTTTGACAGCATAGGGGCAGGTAGGAGTCACGCTGCTGGCATCTTTATTGGAGGGGACCGAAGGCATGTCTCACCTGCAGGGATTCGGGAGGAGCTCACTAAACATGAAGACAATGCATAAACCGAGGAAGAACATCGTTCCCCAGTGGAGTCGGAAGGTCGTGCTTTTCAGGCCTAGACAAAGGCATTATTCCCAGCAACGTTCATTACTTAATGCTATTACGCCAACTGACGGTTATATAGCTAGGACAGATTTATTAAGAAATCGTTGAAATCCTAAAAGAAACTGTAAATTCGTACAGAAACAAAATTAGTCAGTAGCCGCTTTTTCCAGCCCATGTCCGGGTCCAGTTAAAGTGCAACGGAAAACATCAAGGAACCAAGGAGTCCACGAGTATGCTCGGCTGAGCGCAGTGCTGGTCGCTAACTGGTATTGGTGGAAACGAGGCAATAGTTTATTATATTTGATACACTCCTGCGTGCCTTCAAGGTAATATCACACCAGTCCCCTCACTGGTGCGATTACCCCAACGAACAGATATTTTAAATTTCTCAAGACTAACAGCGTGATCACTTTTTGCAACGTGATCCTCTCCGAGACATAGTGATGAGCTGCCAGCCACTCCCAGGAGTATTAAAACAGGATTCTGGTTAGTGAAAGGGTTGGTTTATTCACGCAGCAAGCAGTCGAGCCAGCCAGTCCATGCTACTGCATCCGCAACATCAACGTCCGGAAGAAGTAAGATCTGGATGAGTCTAGTAGACAAGTAGAAATATCCTTCATGTAGCCTCGAAACTTGCTACTCTAATGTAGTACGTAAGGTGAGCTGGTCAACCATAACCCGTGAAAGATAACGTCGGGACCCAAATCAGACGAGGTCTCCGACGGAGTAGTGAAATCACTGCGCAATCCACCATAACGTTCAAGCAATAACGTTGTCAATAACTTAAAGATGTATGTCCGGCAGAATTCGATTCCATGGCTTCTCTCGCAGGACATTTAGACGACACTTTTGAGACACCCTCTCTGGACAAATAATGAACAGAGGTCCGGCTTTAAAAAGAAGCGTGGCGAGACTCCGGGGTCATAAAGAGAAGGGGCTCTGGGAACCCCGGTGGAGTTAAATGGAAGCGACGTCCGCCATGCGGACACCAAAGAGACGTCATTTTAAGAACACCAACAACACACTCTCAAACTTATCACACTAAAGGAAGCTAAAGTCGCTCTTGATATCCACTGAAGAAACCGACGCACAAAATTTTTTGGAACATTGCCCAGTCGTTGAAAACCTAAGCGGGATCAAGACTTTAACGAATTTAGCAGATTCGTGATTTTTTTAAAATTTGACTGCACAGCATAAAACACATCTAAGCGCTTAGATATTGACACAAACCAGGGATGTTTATTAGTTTATCTCCTTGGTAGCATTTGTCTTCTTACCAACGCTTCTCAATAAAGCGTGGTAGCTCGGTATTTTATACTGCACGTTGACCCTTGAACTTCAGCACTTCTCTGTTACTCTGGATAAAAGCGTCTGCTAAAAGACCCAAAGGTAAAATGTTTCGACAGGTTTCTGCTCAACCTTGCAATCTCCACCAAAGCTACTGCCTCGTCATACACACAGAACAATTCAGAACACAACTTGT
Source organism: Hiodon tergisus (assembly GCA_025775045.1). NCBI lineage: Eukaryota > Metazoa > Chordata > Actinopteri > Hiodontiformes > Hiodontidae > Hiodon > Hiodon tergisus. Next base: position 29,607 of record JAOVYW010009838.1, read on the forward strand.
TCGCTTTATAAAGTTTAGCCGAGTAGTTGCTACGTCCCAACTTTCTAGACTTAGAATAGAACAGTCATAATATATTTAATTAAGCCAACGGTGTAACTGTGTAACTGTGTTACAGTTCATAATTAGACTCACCAACTATAACTATAATAAGCATAGCATATGTTTCGTTTGAAAAGGACCAGACGGCTCATGCGGACATTAAGAAAACGTAAACGTGTTTCTTCGGTCTGAATTTATGTTTGTGATTCAACCCAATGAGGTAGCTTACGTGGACATTATTTGTCTGGAATATTAAGTACATGGTAAAAAAAATATTCGGGTGGAAATTAAAAGGGCATTCAAACTGCATAGTTTTCACTTACCTATTATTCGCGGAATATTGAATATGAAACGCGTTTCTTCCCGAAGTCTTACCAACTCAGCGCTGCACAAATGTATGTGAAGATTGGCCAATCACTGTTAGCAATTGTCAGTGAATTTAGCCATGTTTGGCGAGTGCATTGATAGGATATAGAGTGGGCGTCTGTTTAACTCCACTCTCCAATCAAAGCTCTGGATTTCTTCATGCCTTCTCGCACACTTTAATAAACGTAAGAAGTACAGCTACCTAACCACGACTGAACAATGCGATTTAATATCCTTTCCGGTTACGAGCACTGTATTTAGTGTTTTCGACACTTAATTGCAGATATGGTAGCAATCAAAACAATCTATGATAGATGACTAGTTGACAATCTTAAATACAATGCCAGCCATATTTATTAAATGTAACCAAAACAAGACTTAAGATAAGGAAAATTATCGTGGAAGATAACATTTTTGTACAGAATCTAAATTTATCTTAATAGCAATATAAACCATTTAAAGGGCAACATACGTTAATCACAAAAAACTGGTGTGGTATTTTAAAAACACCAAGAACATTTACAACCCTGCAATCAGTACCGGTACTTTGTAAATCGAACTTTCCTTGGATCACAATAAGACTACTGTACTGTATGGTTAACTCACCGTTCCTTAGTAGACAATTTCTTCAGCTCTATGCAATTTCTTGGTTTTCTTGTGTGAACTGCTGTTGAGTTAAAACCACAAAATAGATCCTTTAGATTGTCATGAATATTAGCCTTTTACCCAAAGGTACAAGATTCTTTGACATCTTCAATTAATTGTTCACTCTATTCTTACAATGGCCCCAGTACCAGGAGATGCAAGAAGTTTCAATAAGCCTCACAAGAATAAAACTGGTGAGCGTGTCAGTTGAGCTTATTTTTGTTTCGTCTGACTATAAGACACGGCCCCAATCATCAATGGGGTTCAGTTTGGTAAATCCGTACTGCCCATTTTGTGTTGTGCCTTTTGGTTAAGGCTTATTCCCGAAAACCCAGTGACCAACGGAGAAACTTTTAGGGTTAGAGTTTGCCCCACAAACCTTATTTCCTCACAACACATGGTGACCATCTTTCTTGGCATCCTCTCCCTGGCAAGGCAGCAACGGTTCTGTATAATTTCTTCCCGATGAACACTATAGCGGATACGGGCTTCACCACGATGGTGCATATTACTGAGGAGATTTCTTGCAATGGTGTTACCACCTTTAATACCCCATGGAAACAGGGACCCAATGACAACTTCTTCAAGGTTCCAGAAGCTTCGTGTGAAACCTCCAGACGACAGAAATTTGAAACATGGTTATATCCGCAAAAGACTTATAATTCGGTCCGTCTCTAAAATAGCACACTACTCTGTAGACGGAAAATTAGGCTCCTCTTTTCTGAGTTGTTTATAGTTTAGGGCAAAAATAAAATATTCCACAATTATTTCTGTTAATTCATGCATTTAGTTACATTTATGAATACATATGGGGACATCGTGTCCGGTGAGGTAACAGAAGTGGTACAGCCACCAGTAAATTATCTAGAATAACAATTAAATGTTTTATTTCAGCTTGGGTTTAAACTCTAGCACACGTCTAGAGTGTCCGTCGAGACTACCTTTGATTGTATTCACATAGTTCCAAATTATCTGCAGAACCGACGGCTCAAGCAAATATAGCAATTGCTAAATAATCACAGAAAGTCAACCCTTTACAGCACAAAAAGCTATATGGTGCGATGAGCAGGCCGCCCTCCAAGCTCTCCTGTATGAAGGTTTCTGTTCCATCACAACAACAGTCAAGTCACTTTCAAAGCACAAAGCAATATGCCCTTCATACGGGTTTAAGCCAAAGTCAACACAGATTACCATTACTCCTAGTCTGGTCTGGGTATCTCGTACGCATTATATCATTGGAGGGACTACAGGGTTCGTAAGGAAAAAAAGACATCAACCGTAACCTAAAACTTAAGGGTACATCTTTCTTGCGAAGATCTCCGGTAAATCTAAAAGAAAATAATACAATATTGCATCCCTACAAAGTTTTCTTTTTTATTGAGAAAGCAAGCTTTTTGTTACTTTAAAAAAAAACTGTAGAAGAAAGAAAAAAGGGTAACACTGTCGCTGGGAGACATTTTAGGCAGGAGGAGGAAAGGTCACGAATCAACTCAGAAACGTCCAGATCGCTCACGGTCCCTCGACCTTCGCCTTTCGCGATCCCGACCACCACCCCGGCCTCGGTCCCGGGAGCGAGAGCGGCGCTCACGTGAACGCGAGCGGGAGCGGTGTCTGTGGGCAGGAAGAAACCGAAAAACACCTTTTAATACAAACCAAGACCATTGCAACTTCCTAGCCAAAACTTGAGGGGTAGGGGGTTTATTCAAAACATTTCTCACAGGTGTTGAAAGCAACGTCAAAACTATATTGATGCCAAACAGCAGAAAGCACTGGACTGGAATTCCATACCCACCGTTAAAAAACACTAACGGTTAAAGCACTGTAAGAACATTACCTTTTACGCCGACGTCCGTACAATTCCCTACGGAGCTCACGGGAGATGGGCTTCAGGTGCATGAAGTTACAGAAACCCCCTCGTGTGCACTCCCTGACAGAAAAAAGGGGAGATGGTTTTCCACCAATCAGATCAGTGTGGGAGAAGCACAGAACCAATCAGGTGCCATTATATGGCGAAGACCAGCAATAGACTTATCAGGGCGATTTATCAGGCTCAGACGTCACTCTGGATAAGCGTCTGCTAAATTACCAAGATGTAAAAAACGATTCTCTGTGGTATATTAACACCATGTTGGAGGAAAAGCCTGGAAGGGCCCACTTACCCCATCTCGTACTGACGACAGCAGGCTTCCCTGAAGTCTGTGACAGGGGAGAGCTCGGCATGGATGGGCTGCCCGTTGAACCAGCGGTTGTTCAGGTCCATAACCGCTTTCTCGGCGTCCTCCTCGCGACGGAACTACGAGGGCACGTCAGGGCAGGGTTGTAACGACCATCACCTTCACAGCCATGCTGCATTTCACTCATCCAGAGCAACATGGATGAGTGAAAACGGATCTCACTCACCTTTACATAGACATTTCCAACTAAGTGATCCCCCAGGTTATCACAGACATTCATCTCTTCCACCTCCCCATACTTTTCTTCCATTTCCGTGAAGACTTCCTGAAGAAACAATGAGACATCGTCACCAACACAAACAATAGAACGGGAATGACCCCACTTCTATTCTAACAACTTGCAAACTTTCAAAACAATTAAACCTTGATGACACCAAACCTCCTTCGAGCGTTAAGCCAACACTAACCCAATTATGTGACACGGTATTAACACGTCAGACACTAAAAAGCCTGTCCAATCGAAAGGCCAAGCTCAACTTGACAGAACCAGGTGGTACTCACCTCAAAGAACTCATCGTAGTGCTCCTGCATTTCCACATCGCTGACGGCACCTGACAGCAGAAACGGGCGGATCAGTGGCTAGCGGGGACTACCCATCGTAAAACAGGACCTTCATTTGTAAAACTGATTACATTTTTAACCATACAATTTTTTATTTTTAAACAGTTTTTTTGCTTAACACAAGTACAATTTATAAACCAAATCCTTGTTTTTAAATGCTACAGAATTATAGGAAGAAAAAAATAAATAAAATCACACACACGCCAAAAACACAATGGTGACGCAAGAACCATTTGTAAAGTAATTTTATAGCATTATAAAAATCCTTTTGATCCTACCCCAGGGTAGACATCAGAGGAAAGGATGGACCATTTCCCCCAAGGGACATTACCGACTAACTAAACCAACACCAACACTAAAAGAATATTACAATTAAAAACCAAAGCAGGCACACACAGACTGGAGCTGGTTATTTAAACAATAGATTATTATAAAAAAATGGCAATTAACGAGTCTCCCAAAGGATCGCGAAATGACCACCTAAATACACCTTTCCTAGGTGGGGAAAATTGTCCATCTTATCCTCTCTCACTGACTTCTGTCACGAGAAGCAGTGATGGACAAACGAATATAGTTTTTAAAAGTGAAAATCTCAGAAGAACAAGATAGCGCAGTATACCAAGGACACAACACATTAATATTAGCATGCAATCCCAATTGGCTCACAGGAGACTCGTCTGTATAGGTAGTGGGGCACGGTCATAAACTGCAGTCCTAGTAGACGTTATCTCTGCAATGAAACCGGCACCATGTGCCAGACGGAGTGGATTACAGTGGACCATCGGTATTTTCCTGTGCGAGTTCCTGACTTATCCGCTATCCTGTCAATTTGACAGAGAACCCTCTTCTCACTCTCAAAACGACTTTGACCCTTGTTTGTCTTAACACTCCACTGTGGATCCAACTTTAAACACACATCAGTGTGTAAGGTAAAAAGGAAAATCAATCCCAACCCTTCAATCCTGGTCCTGCAGGGTCTGTACATTTATGTTCAAACCAAATAATTTTCCTTTAAATCAAATCACTTTTTGAAAGTTTTTTTTGTTTTTTAATCTCAGAATATTTGACCAAACTGGAATAAACTTGCAGGCTGGTGCCCACTCAGGACCAGGGTTGAGAAGACCTGTTGACCAGTAAGTAAGAGGTTGAACATTTAAACATTTATTCAATGACAAGTCAATGCCGCAGGATCCTGCAAATGAGTGGAAACTTACAGCGTAAACCATCAGCAGACTGGGCAGTGTTTTGAGGATTACGGTATATGTTCAAGAGGGCAATGGTCTGAAATACAAAATGTACATTTTTGTGATAAAAAAATTTAGCAAATTTGAGAGAGGTAAGGTTACATTACCGTTTTGGTTTTTTTTGCCCATGGAAATCAAGTGTACGCCGCTGAAAAAAGAAAGGTTAGAAATCCTGCGCTGGCCATCCAACGGAACTGTTAGCGTGGTGGGACCGAAGAACTCACATTACCACCGGTCCACTTCACACAGGCTTAGGGACACCAACACCATTACAGCCTAGGATTCCAGAATCAACTGTTTCCAAGTGCTCCGGAAGCTACTTTAACGCTCCGCGGAACACGGACGCGCTTCGTCCGCGACGACCCTCACGGATCCGATTGGCTGGACAAAGGTTTGGGTGGTGGTTGAATGGCCAACCTACTACGAGAAGTCCACAGCCTCACTCACATGGTAAACAGCAACACTTACCTGTGCGGCTGGGGACGGCAGTGCGTCAGAGCTGCTAGGAGGGCCTCAACAGTCAGATACTTCTCACACAACCCCACTGGGTGACAACGGCACTTATTTTAGTTTGGATGTGTGGTAAAAGTTACAGCGCGCCACGGGGATTTTAAGCACGCTCTTTTCGCAGTTCACCAGAGCGGGTCTAAATTTCCAGACGTTTTCCCCCCCCCATCAGAGCCATGAACCATTCAGCAGAAGTGGCAGACGATTGGCTCTGGCTGAGGTAGTGCTGACTATTCTACAGTAAAACTAACTGAGGTCACATGCATCTAAACCGAAAGTCATGAGGGACTGTCAGGGTCACAATCAAGTTGTGCAAGTGATGTGTATGTACACACACAAAAGGTTATTTACACACGGGGAGCTACACCAAGAGCTGTAGTAACAAACCGTAACAGAAATTTAGCAGGTGGATGGTAATTTAGGACACTTCATTTTAATACTGCTGGTCAAAAAAAATAAAAATAAAATTATTCAAGAAATGCATGTTAGAAGTCCAATTTGTGGTGAGCGTTAGTCCGACATACAGCGACAGGCACCGGCAATTCATTTTTCCCTTCGATTTGGGGTGGCGGGTGGGTGCGTTGGCCTAAAAAGTCAGATGCCAAGGGTGGTCGGGCAAATCGAGTTATAATTTTTAAAGGAACCACAGGGGGGAACCCACCAAGACACGTTCGTTAATGCTATACTGACGCAACTATACTTTACCGCAGAGGGAGGTGACGCGCAAATGGAAATCGTACGTGCACTTAATTTTCTCTAATGATTTGTGACATGTGTGACGTACTGAGGTGTTGGGATCCCCATTCTAACAGTGCTGAGGCACTTCCTCTCAGCTTGGCTGGCACACAGCTCTTACGAAACCTATATTTTGGGGAAGAAAAAAAAGGGACCTCCGTACCCCTGTAGCTAACAGAGTTTTGGAATCATGGGACTTACAGTGAGAGCCGTCGGCCGTCTGTGCACTGTTTTGGGGATTACGGTAGATGTTTTGAATCAAGATGGTCTGCAGAAGGAAAAAATAAAAAAATCAAATGAAATTCCCACTGATTGACGTTCCTGTGCAGTATATTACTCTCCCCTCCACTGTTTGGGGACTGTTCTAGCTCAAGATCAAGGGAAAAAATTAAAACCTAATCGGTTTCTGTGTATATGCGTAGGAGACGTATACACCCACACACACTCAAAATCTATTAGCCTAATTGAGGGTGGGGGAGAAAAAATTTAAAAGTAAAACGGACCGGCCTTCTCAAACTGCGGATTAAGAAACGTTTGGCCTACTCCGGAAAGAAAAATCCAACCAACTTAAAAAAACATGCACCTTATCCACTTGGGGAAAGCTAAACATCCATTAAATTGTGGATGTGAAGGGAATGTCCATTCACGGGGGATTTGGATGTAGAAAGGAAATCCAGGTGAATTTCAGCAGAAGCCAGGCATTGTACTATGCTCCAAAGATTAATTGGATAATTGCACAATCGCAAGGTTTCACAAGTACACAAGGGACATTTTTGATAGGGCACTAAACCTACCGGTTTCGGTGGTCCATTTTAATTGTACGTATTTAGTAAAAACTACCATCACGCCCAAACTTAACGACTGCACTTCACTGAGCCCAGGAATCCGTCCATTCAAGCAAGACTGCCAGGCAACGACATCCCTCTCCGCAAACGTGGGTACGCGGTCATACATACATGGTCGCAGAACTGGACAGACACGCAACACACACCCAACACGACAGCCAAAGGCATATCAGAAGTGATCCATCAGCTTCGTGTTGAGAAGTGCACAGCCAATCTGCTACATGTCTGCGATGCCAGATTGTCTAACCATGCATGCATGGTAACCAGGCATAAACAAGAGACACACCATTTGGCACAACAGGGATAATAAGTGTGCAGCAACAGGGGCACTTTGGCCCAGTTATGATAACTTCACCCTTCACTTTAGCGACCGTGAGCAGCGAGCAAGAACGTGGACATTTACAGGTCTATTTTATCCTCCAAGACAAGCAATCAAGGCGACTTTCTACCAGTTAGTTGACTGGTTTTCCAGAGAAAAGGGCAATATATTGGTCAGGTAATGCCTCATACGTAAATAAACGCATCAAGACAAACAAATGCACATGCATATTACACACAAAACACCTCAAATCAGCTTTGGCTTAAGTGCATAAACTAACAGTAAATATCACCTTTCAGATGGAATTAAGAACCCCCACACATACAATCAGACGCATGTTCACCAATAGAGGTACAATTCGGTCATTCCAACTGAATATTTTTTTTGTTTTTGGTGTGTTTGTGGACCACTACTACAACCTGGTGTCCAGTATTCCTATGGTATAACTGGAAACGTACAAACTGCCCATGCGATGGGCTGTATATTTTCGAGCATCAAAAAAAAAAAAAAAAAAAAGAAGATGAACGACGCCAGGCCTGATCAAACCATCGAGTGTAGGCCAGCGACTGTCAGATTGGTGTGTCCCAGACTCAAGTCTCGAAGATTAGTTTTTCCTGTGATCGAACCACTTAATCTTATCACCTTTTCAGCTTCTCTGGGTAAATGCACTGATGTTTCCAAATACAGAAAGAGAGAAATCCTGAAGATTGTATCAAAAAGACTACAAAATATAAAATGAAGGTCAAATTAAGCAAGACCCCCAAAAGCAAAATTCACATAAATAGGAGGAGACAGCATTGTCTACCAGATTTTACTACAGTTACATTAAATAAAAGCTCTGAAAATCTATCTAAAATGTTTTCTTTTAAAACATACTGCATTGAGAAATTGGGTAGATCCAACAGCCGGGAATTTTAGCTCACGGTTAGGCCAAGTCCAGTTTGTGTTTAAATTGCTGTTGACATGCAGCGCTACATAACAAGACTGGCGCAGTTTCTACGTTTAAACAACTTTAAACAACCAGGCACAGTCTATCTATGAGGGTACCCGTGGCAACATTTATGCGTAACATTTCTTCAGTCAAATGAATTCTGCAAGAACAAACAAATTCATTATTAATATCAAGACATCGAGCAGCTGTGCATATAAAAGAAACAGAAACCAACGCAAACACAGCATGTTAATAGAATCCATTCTTTAACTAATGATCTATTTTACAAAGTTTTAAAACAAGCAAAAAATAGAACAGAGAATCATAAAGCCGTGGACAATATATTGCGCGTTTCTGAATGAAATTTGAAAGGTAATCTTAAATCATTGGGTTTTATAATAAATAATCTGTTGAAACACAGAGACAGCATAATAGTTACACTACAGTTCCCACAATCCCACTGAGGTTAAGAGATTTCCAATGTATGAACACTTAAATATCAGCCATGCAGCAGTAGTGACATCTAAGATGTTGCTACAGGATACTTACCTGGCTGAATGTTGGCTTATTGTGCAATCTGGAGCACCGGTCCCCATGGCGACAAGCTCCAATTTTAAAGTAAAAGGAACAGTTGACTCTGTTGAAAAATATGACACCCATATGTCAGTAAACTCAACACCACTGCTGTAGCTGTTGTGAATTGACAGAAATTTCATCCTTGGAGATTCTAAAACCGAAGCATACGGATTCTTCCATTCCAGTTTGATGATAGATTTAGAAATATGAGACGCCTGATAATCTTGTTAAACACACGACGGTCAGAACTCGATCCAACTGTACAGCATTGTTTCAGCCGCTACCATCCATCCAGAAACAAAAACAAAATATCCATTAATTAGACGTTTTGCTATACTTCATATACAATATCAGACATAATTAAATTAATACCAAGATGATGACTATTTCGTACAATTTACAGTTGCGTTACCATTTGACAAAATTTTGTTAGGAAAGTAAAACCGGGGCAGATTGTTTAAAAATCAGACGATAGCTTGCGAAGGGGTTTAATTGGGCGTCTACTAAAAAAAATGTTGAAAATGGTTACACGGTAGGGTAAATACTTTTAAAAAACAAAACAATTTTCAACATAGAACTTGCGTTTCGTTTGCGGAGCTCAGCAGTAAGCTAACCGGAATAATACCTTAACAATAGACCGAGTTAGGCCAGTCTGACCACGGCAAGGAAACTCACATGAACCTCAAATTACACTGAAAAAACTAAATAAAACAAAAACACACACATTGTTTAATGGTAAGAAAATGGCTCAACTAGTGCTCCCGAGTCACCGCTGGGATACTAAGTATATGAACCAGGGGGCCACATTTATCCTTATTCTGAATTCACTTCGCACCACTAGTTAGCCACACCGAGCCAGACGCCAAATAAGCGCGTCACTTCACAAATAAGGTTCTTCTGCAATGCTCCTGATTTTAACTACAGACTGCAAGCGGGATATTACATTCTACGATAGATTTGGGTTTAAACAAAAGCAGGCACAATTTGACTCACTTGTCTTTCTCTGTGCCGAAAATGGAGGCTAAGTACTCCGCCATCTTCGAGCCCGTAAAGCAACAGTTCCAGCAAATCCGACCTCTACGTCACTAAATGTACTTCCCGCCCAATCCAAGGTTTTTGAAGGAGTCTATTCGTGTTTTTCGTCACTCGTCTGTGAAACAAAAAATCGCTAGTATGGAGCCAAAAAAAGGCACAATTATAATAATTGTAACCAATAGGTTTGTTGTTGCAGTTTTTTCTAATTTTGCTTTGAAACTTTTGAGCCCAATTTTGCTCCGTACATTGTCAAATGTGCGTCTGCATATTGAATATGTTTTGAATTAGTTTGTGTGAGCAAATGACGACCCATTAAATAAATCAATCACATGAATAAGGACGTACGACGTAAAAAGCAGTATTGTACTCTCGGCCAGCAAATAAAATACACAAGGGGGCGCAGTTACAGTGAGATTTAAAGTAAGGGTTTTTGTTACGAGTGTGCCTTTTGTGAATACTTATTTAAAAACTTATC
>JAOVYW010009848.1:0-27268 GCA_025775045.1 Hiodon tergisus
ATCTATAACCTTTATAATATGTTACTATTAAGAACAACATTCAGAAGTTAAAAAGAAACTCCTATCCATCTTTAACATCAGAGATCAGATATTTAAAGGTGTGTTTTTTTTTTTTTTTTCTCATTGAGTGGATGTTTATGTGTGTCTGTTCGGGCAATGGAACTACCAGATGGTTGCCCTGTGGCTATCAATAGTTTGTATATCAGCTTTGGATTCCATGGCCAGATCTCAAACGGATTCAGCTGGAAATAAACGGATTAGCCTCAGCAAGAGCGCTGCGGGCTCGGCCCTTACTCATAAGTTCACTTCTCAGTTTATTTCCTTCTCCTCTCATAGAGCCACCGACATCCAGCCTCAGCCAGCGCTCTCCAGCACAGAATGAAGTGCCTTTGTTGTTCTCTCTTTCCCCCGCTCTGTGGCAGGAATTGTGTGAGGAGATTAATGCGCTAGCTTCCCTCCTACAATGGACTACGGAAGGCATCCCGCAGGGCCTTGCTGAAGTCTGGGATCAGGGGCAATTGGGCTGCCCATTCCTCCGTTGCCGTATCCTGGGCAAACAACAATAATACTCCTTTTCATTTCCCAGGCCTCATTTTAATAGCCATACATAACCTGCTTAGCATAAAATGACACCTTTGTCCCTTAGACCTATTAAAACCACTCTACCTCACTTCATTGCCAACTTCTCTTCTTTATTTTTCTCATTTAATTTAATTAATTCAGTAAGGTAAGATATCCCCCCCCGCCCGCATATTCCCTGGTTACACCAATTATATAGCTATTTTCAAGTCAAATAAAACTGTGTACCTCAGCTTGTCTTCTGGTGAGCACAAACATTGTTTAATCTAAAAAAAAAATTCTTGTCCTCTCACGTGGGATGAGTGACAGACTGAAAACAAGATGTCTATTGATGATTTGCAGGAGGATCGCATTTTGACCACCCCTGTTCAGGAATTGAAGGATTTAAACACTGCCCTGCACTATGACCCTATGTCATCAAGCGCATGGGTCCCTGTGGCTGAGTGGCCACTAAAGGAAGGGGTGCATCAGTCCATCATTAACACAACTGACCGTTTACAGACAAAGACAGACAAGCACCGACGGGCTGTAAATTCTGTTTCATTTGCCTCTAAACAGAGTGCGGGACTGTTTAGTGGTGTAGAGACAGCGCCAAAGAGGAATAGCATAGATCTATTAGGGGGAAAAAGGGAAATATAATAACATTTTTACATTGCTTTTCATCCAGGTGTGGGATGGTTAATTTTCCATAATTACCTTTCACCAGAATTTACACTGTTTAGAAAATGAATGTAATTGTTTTAGAATAGGTTACATTTCCATCGGTTTGCAAGCTTACATTAGAGAGCCGTTTAATGATCTTTAGGTACAAGCTAACCAGAACCAGCTAGGGTAGGTACGGTTTTACCTGACATAAAAGCCTATGCTACTTCTGCTGCCAGATCTACCCACATAACTAACAAGATAAAGTTTTGTTAACCATTACAGGTAATTAGACTCACTGTTGCCAAACCACTGATCTAGCTAGCATTATCGACGTGGTATCAGACATGTTGTAGTGTTTACATTTGCTTGGGCTACAGTATTATACAGCATCCGCGCATATTTTCCAACTAACCATCCATTGGGTTGTTTATGTTTGTGATAGCTACCAAAACCACGGAGCTTGAGCTGAGCCCCGAATGGTTTTAAATCATAGCGACGCCTCTGCCTGTTATTTAAATTCACGGGCCGGCAGTCGCGTGTATATGTGCATGTGTGTGCGTGTGAATGCTTTTGTGCGTGTCTGTGATGGCACCACGGATTGACAGTGGCACCCAGCTGCTCTGAGACGCCTCGCCCTCGGGGCCCTGGCCTGCGGGCCTGCCGAAGGTGCTCCCCTCCTCGCAACAAAGCAACTCACTGAGTGGAAAAAATGCAGTGGGTGTCCACAGCCACCACAGCTTATTACACCCACATGAACAAAGCCACTGGACAGCCCTGTCAGGTTCTTCCACTTCCACCAGATTTGTCACCTTCATATAAGGGTGAACAAAAATTATAACTATTTATTAGAAAAAATGTCTTTTTAGTGTCTTTTTAGCCCCACCACTCCCATGTATGAGCTGTACATACAGTTTGAGCAGTTGAGTTCAAACAATGTATGCACAACGCTAGTGTGCCCAGTTACCTTGGAAAACATCATGATAGAAACAAAGGACTTAATTTTTTTCCACCATAGTGAAATATGTATGTTAGATTGTGCACCAAGCATCTGACAAGAATTATGTAGGCAAAAGTACAGGGCGTGCCTCGGGACTCCTCCGTGCCTATTTGAGCACTGTCAATATGACTGAAATTTAAAGGGGTGTCAGAGAGAATACTTGTTAGAAGAAGGTTAAGGCATTGTAAATAGAAACTTGCTGGCTCAGCATGTGAGAAGGGTTGGCCCTGCTCTTTAGTATTTAAAATTTCTTCTTTAGAGTCCTTAGAAGGTCCTTGGTCCTTGGTGGTAGAGAGATTAAATAAAGAGAGATTTTTAAGGTAAGTGTTCTGCCAGTAGCACCACTGTAATATGTGCAAAATAAAAAGTGTGGGTAAAAGATCTTCACAGCAGATAAATATATCTTTAATATAGTTATTTATAGTAAGCTTTATATCTTCATTTAAAAAACCAAAAATAAACAGAAAACATCATTGTTTCAATAAAACAAGAACAGACATTGAAGAATAGAAGGTCCACAAAAGTGGGCCATTGCAGATGTACTTGATATCCACTACATGGAGAGCCTTGCCTTAAAAGAGATAGCAGATAAAAGATCAGATATAAAAGATCAGGAGCGTAAATATTAGATAGGTATAAATATCAGCGTGCTCGAAATCGATTGTATCATATATAATTATATTCTTAAATTCTCAAAAATTCTTTAAAAAAGTGAATACAGAAAAACAAATACAGAATTTTAAAAATCCCCACAAATAAGAATAGTCAATGAACAACAGCCACAACAAAAAAATCTATAATGATAATGTATAACAAAAAAGACAGGATTGATCTGAGAACTGACAGTTTGACATGCAATGCTTTCAAAATATTGGCATCTGATGTGTTGGGGGTTAGTTAAATATTTTTCTTGAAGAATAATGTACAATGGGCTATAGTCATACATTTCTTGAAAAGGTCACTAAAAGTTTTGACAGACGTTGTGAGTTGAGTGTTGTTTAATTATATTTTCAAAATGCTTTTGACTTACTGCCACAGGCAACAGTTCTGAATACAACAGAGTGTGGTTCAGAAGGGGGGGGGGGGGCAGCAAATTACAATGATATGTCAAGTAAGCTAATTCAGTGCACTTCTAGCTTAAAACAAAAAACCTTCTGGTGTCCTGAGGTCTGTTCTGCGAACTTCTAAATCTTCCGATGGTCCTCATTTTGAGCCTTGAGCTACAGGAGCCCGGAAGAGCAACCCGAGCTTGCAGGTATGCCTGAGTGTGCTGTACCAGGTGGCTGGAGGGTTGGAGGGTTGCGTGAGGCATGCTTGGCTGTAATTGCATCTGGCAGGATCCAAGGGGAGGCGAGTAAGGCTTTGTGTTTATGATGACACGCTTCCGTGCAATGCCCATTTTCTGCCTTTCAACTTTTTCTGAATTATTCATGAGCAGACCAGAATAATATCTGTGATGTCTTCATACAGCATCCATTACTATTTAAGAAACAAAACATGGGGAGAGTGACGAGACACTTGGTTTTCAGTTCCCTAGAACCAATGTTGATTCTAACTTGTATTGTGAACATTGAAACCAAATTCTCAGTTTTTCCTTCCACACAAAACCGGCAGACGGTAATTTCCCAGAAGTTTTTCAAGATTTTGCTCTACTGAAATTCTGGAGTGGAGTTAAACAGCAGACTAATGCGTTAAGCAGTGCTACAGGGCTTAGGAGGAAAGAGATTGATAAGCGAAAGCCCTTTAACAGAGCCACGGGCCCATACTGTAAGGTCATCATCATTCCACTGCGATGCCCATGAATTAGTCAGGAGTCAAGTGGGCAGCGCGGGAGCAGGAATGACCACTGAAGTTACTCTGATGACTCCCTCTCAGCCTCCCCAGAGAAGTACACTCAGGATGAATGGCTCACTTTCATTCACATTGAAGAGAACTTTTAAAAGACGCGTACAAAAGGGGGACACCAGTCAAACACTGCCTGGGAGTATTTGTAAAACACTGTTTCCGCTGAAATAGGAAAGAGAATATTGTGCAACATTTGCATCTCAATTGGAGTGATTAGGTTTTTTTTTTTTTTTGGATGTCGAAAAGCATTGAATATTTTCAACAATATTTCTTCTGTAAGAGCAGCCGTAGTAAATGTCCGCCTACTTTTCCTTCTTTTTCTCTAGATGGTAAACTTTATTACAATAGAAAATATTGCTGGTCACGCTTGCTTGGCTTATGTCTGTAAACATCAACAACAATTATATACAGTTTGTGGACACTCAGACCCTTCTATTAGATACTAGTAATGCATTCATTTAATAAAGTCCCCAAGTTTTCTTAGGTGTTGGCAATCAATTCTGTTGATTTGCTCTTCCAAATTGGGTGCTGTGGGATACATGAATAACCTTAAATGAATGCAGCCACACAAAGTTCCGCTTTTAGGAGGTGGAAAAAGCGAGTGACCATACAAAGTGGACTGTATCAGTCTGGGCTATCAGCTCATAAAACATGCCTAAACGCTCTGCGCCATCACTGAAAATGACCAGTGCTGCTGCAGTGAATTAATGCGATTGCTGCCATGTACAAAAAATAAATTAATTCAAAATCTGTCTTTACGGGAAGTTCACACAAGCTCCCAAGAAAGAAATGCAGAGTCCCCATACGGCCCAATGCCCTTGATGAGTCAGTGTTAGTCATGAAATCGACTCAAACTGCCACTCGATGCCACTCCAGTCCAAGCCACCTGTTTTCTGTTTAACGAGATTGTAAGCATAGACACATTTTTCTGAAGGAATGCGCCCAATAAAAGCAGATGTTGTAGTAAATTGTGAGCGAATTCCTGTATTACTCATGACATGGGTATTTGGTCATGGAGGTGTTGGTGACAGCAGTTTCTCGTTTTAAATATTCATGGATGTTTAAGGAGACATTATAGACTAGCGTTACAATTGTCGGATCTTTGGAGGCCTGTGAGCAACGAAAGAGCTAAGGGTCACCACATTTTTATAACTGAAGCAACTCCACTTTATATTTTAGGACTTTCCTCCATTTCTCAAAGCGGTGTGTTCTCTAAAAAACGGGGTGGTGTCTCATCTTCAGTTTGGCCATCTGAAATCTTTATTAGGGGCTGTAAGGCTTACAACCTTGGGTATCCATGTCCATCCCATGAGAGGGTCCAGATCAGGAAGCTGGAGTGAGCAGAGTCCCTGAAGCTACCAGCTCTCATACTAGATTATATTGATTGCTACATTAACAAAACCCGACACTGTGTCCTGAAGGCTCCCAGAGAAACACAGGAAACCCTGGGATACTCATTGACTCCATAGAATCATCTCAGGCTTCAGTGCTTCCACTGATGTCCCCAACAGATTTACTTAATTAAATAATAGCCAATGGAGGTCAAATGTAAAAACTAAACTGATTACATTTATAAGCTTATGAATGTACGTTCTGTTGCCACTAAATGTTAATCAATGTCAAATAGATTCTACCTAGGAGGCAAGAGAGCACCCATTCTTGCCTTTCACCACCCAATAAAAGAGAAAACCTAGTTGCTGTCTATGAATGTAGAAAAACTGGTGTATTAAATGTATTAAATATATTTATTGAATATACATCACTGTCACTTTTGCTAAAATATTTCTACACAGGTCTCCGTGTGTTTCCCAACAATCCTGGCTCTTGGTCATGTGAGGATATGTTTTCATTTTAGAACCGTAATTTCTTAGATGACTTCATACAGAACCTTCTTTGTCTTTTTGTGTTCCCGACTACATACAGCCTTGCCATGGATCCAGTTCGCTATTTACAGTAAATTGGGTATGACTATGACTGGGTATTGCGCAATCAATAATGATGCATCAAACATAGAACAAAAAACTAAAAATAGTTTGTAAAATTGTAAGAGAGTAAAATCAGGCATACTCATTTAAAAAAAAAAAAAGTTATGGAATAGTTCTGGTTATCACAACAAATCCAGGTTTGAAATGTACAGTTTGTTTTAAAAGTTCAACTAAGTATTTTCTTACATTGAATATTTTTTCTTGAAATGACATTAAACATACTGATTAACGCACCGCACGTCCATTCAGAGAGATCCATTCATTTCCTTTACTCAATGCAAAGATCATACACATACAGGTTCCTAACACACATGATCTCCCACATTTGTTCATTTCGTATTACATGTCTATCGCCATGTGGTTCTAGAATAAAAAATAAAAAATTACACAACGTACCGATAATATGATTCACCAAACAGGGGCTGTGTTGGAACAGCAGTCCAAACACACCCTGCACCTTAATAGTGAGAGGAATTTCTCTTCCTTCAAAACTTCAGGCCTTGGTAACCCTTTGAAAACACAACCTTGATTTAAAAAATGATGCAATATCGATACTCTATATAACTGCGGGTATAACTATCTTTGGAGACCTTTAAGTGGGATTATCAATTACCTGGTTACCATTATTGCTTTGAATGTTGGAAAAGCTAATGTTTAGATGTTCAAAAAAGTGTTGGCAGTGATTGTATTAATATGTAAAAGAAAAAAGAAAAACTTACATTGTGTCATCAACAATGTGTTTCTATTAAACTAAATAAGAAATTAATTTAGTTTATGTTATGTTCTTGAATTTCATATTTGGTATTTAATGTCTGTCATATTTAAGTATCCTGTATGGTCTGGTTGTATGGATTTTATTTTACTGTATTTTACTGTTTATTTTACGGAAGCAACAAACGCACTGATACAATTAAAAAACCTGCCTAATATTTCCTTTTTTTCTGAAAATGGCTGGGAGATTTCAGTTGGAATAATCCATCATAACTTTGGAGTTGGATCGGGGGGTGGTCGCATGGCACCAGCAGCTGTGTGGGACGGAGGCCCAGAGACAGGAAGTCACTCGACCCCTTTGGGGGAGTTCAACCCGCCACAGCTCAACCCCCACAGCTCCCAGCTCTACAGGCCATTGTCCCGGCCACCATGAACAGACACAGGGCAGGAAGGCAGGATGACTTTGGGAACCACACAAACAAGTCCCCGCATTTCATCAAAAGTCTGATTGTGCAAAACTGAATGTGTGGTTCATTCTACAGGGATACCTGGTCTTTGCAGCAGACATCTACAGTAGGATTAGTCACTCAGGAGAACATTTTCCATGTTGATGTCATCACCTTGGTAACTGGGCCCGTATGAATTGATCCTTTCAGGTGATATATCACTTTCTGTGTTTTGAACCAATTTTACATCTGTAATTCCATTACAATAACATCAGCAGAGAGCAATATAATTTTCTAGATAAGAAAGAAATATGAGAAACATGAGAAAAAGAATAGAGCGATAATTGTCTAAGGTAAAGAAACTCTCAAGTTTGCATGCACTTGTCGGTTTACAGTATGTTCATAGTATAGTTTCACTCCAGAACCTTCTTGGGCACCCTTTTTCATACACTCGTCTCAAATTTGGTAAGAAAAAGGTATGTGATTTGTAGTGGTGTGAGTCAGGCTTTGGGTTTGAAATGTGTGCAGTCTGGACTCTTTGTTCACAGTGAGCGCTGTTCCCCTGCCAGGTCCCCTCCACTTTCTCAGCCCGTCTCTGTTGTCTGCCTGACTTTATTAGGCAGTTCCTGTGTGTGCCGATGACACGTCAGCCACTGCAGAGGGGAGGGAGGAAAGTCGCACTGTAAGAAAGTTCATGGCTGTGTTTCTTTCATCACACACCATGACTGACTTTGATCAACCCACATTTCCCCCTCTCTATTATTCAGACAGCAAACTCATAGTAACTAGTGTAGGTCTGATCCTACAGCACCAGCCAAGCCCTAGGCATGTCGTGCACATCTGGCACACAGTTCCAATGCACAACACACTCTATCAACATGCAAACAGGCATGCTTGTTGTCCGAGATGAATCCATGCACAGTTTTCCTGCCAGCCTCGGCTGGCTGATGGGAACGTGAGAAATGTGGTTGAATTTATACCGAGAGATTAAGGAAAGCCTTGCTTCACCGTGGCTGGACTCATAAAGATAAGGTCATTTGGTTAGGACCAAGACCCACTATATTTCCAAACATACTGCAAGTACTCACATGTTTTTATGGTGAAAGTTTAGCTGAAACTAATATATGGAAAATTTAACAGAAAATCAAAC
Source organism: Hiodon tergisus (assembly GCA_025775045.1). Lineage (NCBI taxonomy): Eukaryota > Metazoa > Chordata > Actinopteri > Hiodontiformes > Hiodontidae > Hiodon > Hiodon tergisus. The sequence goes on from JAOVYW010009848.1 coordinate 8,359, forward strand.
TTCATGTCCAGATTCTACTACTGTGCATATATTTATTTAAATGTGATGTAAACATATATTATACTTTGCAATTTCTATTTGGAATGTAAACTGTTCTAATGACCCCAGGTCTGACCACAAATCTTCAGGCATCAGCACACAATTCATGTTTGTGAGTGAAAGGTAACTATTAAGTAAGCAAAACAAGACATAAAAAAGTTAAATTCTGGTAGAAGCACTGGAATCATTATTTTTCAATTCCAAGCTATACGTCATATTTATTTTTATAATATATTGCGAATATAATATTGTATGGTATTAAAGTGTATTATTCATAAAAGTAGCATGTGGATATTTAAAAATATATATACATGAAGTGTATTTCTCTGTATTTCTCTGCGTCTGGAAACGTCTCCGTACGGTGTCTTTAATAAGGGCGGGGCTATTGCAACGCGCCCCGGCTTATAAGCAGCGTTGGATCAACTCTCTCAACTTGAGCGTGTTTCGGGTCATACTGCGACCAGTGTTACTGTACAGTACACGGTCACTTCAGTTATATGGTGGCAGGACTGGCAGCTATGGAGTTTTAATTCCGGCTATATCAAAGGACCTTCGACAACATGAAATTAGCGCTAGGAACACTGAGAGCGCACATAAATACAACGAGTATTTGAAGGTGAGCAATAGAAGGATAAGCTTTATTTGTGAATTGGCGACGGCATCTACAATGTCAGCTAATTTTAACTGTCAAAAATTGTCAGAGATAGAAGAGTTGCATCGCTTATAGGCAAAATATTTACTGTTAGTATATATAAGTTTAAATCTGTTGCATTGGAAAAGTGTTATGTACACATCTATCTAACGTTGTGACTAGGGGGCAATTTTTACTGAGACGAGTAATCCCTGTGGAGAAAATAAAAATGAAATCCAGATTTTAAAAACACCTATTGCGCGGTAAACGCAATGGGCTTCGTGATTATATAATGGTTCTTGCTTAATCACCCAGGCATTTAGGGAGTTTCAGATGCATTTAATACTCAATACAATCAATGCCCCTGTTGCATCAGTCGCTTGCAAGTTGCATTGGAAGAATAGGTTCTGTGCGAATAATGATTCCCACTTGAGACACCCACTCTGAGCACTTCGTGAGTTGGGCCAAAGGGAAGCGCAGGGGTGTGCGCCGATGATGCGCTTGCAGCACAGGTTTAGCGGGTATAGTTGCTTGGAAACCGCTGTGGGGTGAGAAAGGTTGGGTGTGTTTTTTTTGTTTTTTTTTTGTTTCTTTTAATATCTACTTTTTAAAGAAGAGTCGCATAGAGTTGTTTTGTAGCCTCGGGGCATTTTATACATTTACATACTATCCTGAAGAACGCATATCAATTTTTTACTGACATCGGAAATTTAGTCAGTTATAATGATTTGCATCACATCAGCGTAGCCTTAAACATAGACTGATAGAATTTATGATGAAGAAGAGAACTGCATAATTAGAAATCATCTTCCCCTAGCGTTTGGTGCAAGAGTGTCCATACATGTACATATCTTGAGGAACTGTATATCTGAAAACAGGAAAACATAATTTACTGTTTATATGTATTTGAGAAATTCTAACCATATGGCAAAACCTAAATTCTTTAGGTTTCTCTTATCCTTCAATGCACATAAACAATTTACTTTCTAAATGTGATGCATTGTTTGTGGTATTCTGCTTGCTCCAACCCAGTGTACACAAGATTTCTACTGTTCTGGAGCAACATGCTAACATAATGACCGGTTACAATTTTCATAAGAGCACACAATATTTAGCTCTCAAAGCTCTCCCTGTGGTCTGTACTTCTGACGCTAATGATTTGGCAGGCTCAACCTGTGAAGCTACTGGCTAGAAATGGGGATCACTGCACCTGTTGTAAGGGGAAGCGCAGGACACAATGAATGGCGCATTGTCCAGGATTGCATCGTACTCGGCACTGTCAGACGGGACGGGACGCAGGATGTGAAACCTTGGGTTGAGATAAGCACACAGCTCCGTTTATGTGGCTTTTGCCAGATCCAGTGGGCACAACCTAGCTCTTGTTTACCCAGAGGGCTTTGATATTGCCATTGTTCTGTCCCACTGACTTCCTACCTCGGCTACCCGTGGATGTCCCCTAAGTACCTCTGCTTTGACTGACCTCATGGATCAGTCCTCTCAGGATCTGAAACCACAAATGCTTAAAAAATTTTTTTTTTTTACAAAGAGCCATTCATTGTTGAAAGTGGTCCCATTCATACACATGGAGTTATGTGCCGTATAATTAATTATTGTTGGTTTCTCCATTTCATCTAGGTTTGTTGAAAGTGCCAAGGCACATCACTCAGATGTTACTGTTACAAAAAGGACCATATTATTTATTAACAGAACATGATTTATTTATGCGTCCATGCATTTTTACAGCGTAACTTAAAGAGTGATTCAATCTGACTGTCATTGTGTTTGTAGACCATTGTCTGCCTTATTGTTTTTCATTGCTTACAATACTTAATGAGGTCAATAACTGGGGTTAAATTAAAAGAATGTTCGACATTAAAAAGTAACTAATAAACTTGCCCTATTTTTTGTTTTTCTTCTGAGAGTTGATTGAATGGACTGTAAGGTTTGTACTGGAGGGGGTGTTACAACAGTGACCCATCCGTTATTTGAACTTTCAGCCAACCTGCCAGCAAGTTAATTTCATCCACTTAATCACTGCCCCCTATGGATTTGTAAACACAGACACTGTGATATATAAATGAATTGAACTGCTCAGTTTAATAGGATGAAATCTGATGCTACAGGACAATGCAAAACATTGAAAATATGGAACAAGGAGGAAACTTTGCCTTGGATTTTGGCACAGAGCTATTGAGATTCCTTATGACACTGAAATGAACACCTATTGCAAGAAGACTTATAGGAGGTTGGCTCAGTTGGTAAAGGCATTTGTCCGAGTGTGGCCTGAACCCTATGCGTTTGCAGGTTCAGATCCAGCTTGTGTCATCTGCTTTTTTGACCAGAAAGGACATACCGCTCCAGTTGGCCCTGAACCACTGGTGTGGGCTGTGTAGCCCGGCGTGTGTAAACTGGGCAGGTAACTCGAAGGTGATAGGATCGGAGAATTATCTTACGATTTACTCACCTGGCCGTGCGTTGTGGCAGGATTTGTTGTGACAAGCGGAGAGGAGGAGAGACTTTTTTTTTTTTTTGGTTTTGAAATGCAGTAACGATATCTTTGATTAATCATACACTAATGAATGTTGCATAAACACTGCAATGAAGAAAACTAGCAACTTTACAGCAAAAATTTTATATGGGGATTTGAAGTTATTCAATCCATTTAAATGGTAGTAATATTAAGTATCAAGGTGTGACCATAACCTAAAATAATGCTGATATGTTTTTAACCATATATCTTGATCAATGTATTGCCTTGAGTAATTTTTATTTTCTAATAAAGTTTGTAGATTGGTCAATACAATATCTTTAAACCACAATTGATTGCACTTGATGTCTGAATTCTCATAGGCCTTCAAGGTAACCTGAGATATTGTTTACAAAGTATGGAAATGTTGCTACACCACAATCTGCTCCGGATACAAGTCAGTTGTTCAGTGTTTGGATATTCTGTTCCTTTCAGCTTGAGTGAGATGGTCATTTAAATGACATTTATCAAATGTGTGTGTATATAGTCTATATAGAAATATACGCCAAATAATTAGAGATTGTTTGGTGGTGTACTTGTTATGCTTTTTAATGCGAGGTAACTAAGAGGACGTTTGTCTCAGTGCTCTACCCAGAGGGTGTGAGTGTCTAAGCACTCTCAAACTGAAAGTTTGTCATTCCAGAGTGAGTGGAGCCATGGAGAATGTTACACAATCGCCCCGTTGAAAGACGAGATTGAGCTCTGTGGTGAATGGCCGCAGTGCTCTAATTACTGGAGAGGCAGGAAGGGGAGGGGGCACTGGGGCCTCCCTATTGATGACTCCAGGGGTTGTGCAACTACAGAGCTTCAAACAACAGAACATGCATTCAGTGTTTATGTTCCAAGGAGAAAGAGAACAAGGCTCCAGACGACTTGACTTTTCCACACTAAGAGCGGCCTGGATTGCCTAAAATTCCTCCCCCTCTGCTGTGCGTGTGTGTGTTGCAGGTATGCCAGGAGCTGCCTTGTAGGCAAGCCGAGCGCTCCTTGGCTTGAATGCGACTGTATAGAAGCTGGATTATGTCCACTGCAAGCCTGAGTGCCCAAGAGATCAGCGTGCCATTCAAGAGTACCTTCCTACACGGTAGCCCGTGTCAAAGCATGTCCGAGCCCAAGGCCTACTGGGACCAGCATCATGACCTGAATAAGTGAGTGCCCGAATCCAATAGCTGACAGGCAATCTAAACAAAAAGGTGGTGTATCTTATCATGTGAGATAAAATGTCATGCATAAATATAACAATCTAGACATCCAGCTGGTGAAAAAGAGTATCCTGCCAATTGTAGTAATTTATTGAGCCCTCTCTAAAGCAATTTATTTTTGCTTTTTTCAGGTTAACCCATATTTAAACAAGTAATTACAACTACACGTGGCTATAATACAGTGTTGGTTTTAAGGTTGGGTGTACATTACTTCTTTTTTTCCCACATATTGTGTAAGGTTTTTTTTAAACAAAAAACTTATTATTGAAGAACATTACACTAACTATTTTCCCAAAACCAAAAACAAAGATCGGACCCAAAGGGCTTTGACATTGCCATTGTTCTCTCCTGCTCACTTCCTACCTTAGCCACCTAGGCTCATTGACTACAATCCAACTAGTACTTGGAACCTTGAAAATAAATTATGAAATGACAAAAAAGTAATTACAACTACACGTGGCTATAATACAGTGTTGGTTTTAAGGTTGGGTGTACATTACTTCTTTTTTTTCACATATGGAGGAAAGTTTTTGTTGTGAAAATGAATATAAAATAACTGCTTTTTATAAATTAAACAAAAAACTTATTATTGAAGAACATTACACTAACTATTTTCCCAAAACCAAAAACAAAGATCAGACCCAAAGGGCTTTGACATTGCCATTGTTCTCTCCTGCTCACTTCCTACCTTAGCCACCTAGGCTCATTGACTACAATCCAACTAGTACTTGGAACCTTGAAAATAAATTATGAAATGACAAAAAACATTTTTTAATAAAGTTGGTTAAAATCTCTGGGGTTTAAAATATTGAATTTATTTAAGATAGTTGCGGTATATAGCGTACTGTAGCTGTACCTTGTTTTTGTTTAATGCTATTTTAGAAGATGGTTACTGTGAATGCAGGATGACACATGATGGCTCACACTGATAAAACGACCAACCTGTGCCTCCTGAGTGGCTCAGTTAGTAACGGCACAGCCTGATGAGCAGGGTTTGCATGTTTGTTTAATTTGGCGACAGTGACCTGGATGGCGTAGTGGTGGGGCAGAATTGGCCGAGCGTCACCTGGTTTAGGGTGGGCGAAATCGGTTGGAGTGAAATTGGCTGGCAGTGCGGTCCAGTGGGAAGTGCCTCTCCTACAGTCAGCGATGAACCTCTCTAGCAGTGGCGGTTGGCGGGATATGTACCGATGAGTTACAATGCCTTGGCACAAATGGACATTCTAAAATTAGGGACAAACACACAAAAAATAGTGGCAATTCCAATTTTTAAAAATTGAGAAAGAGAAGACTGATACCTTAAGTAAATATCTGAGATATCCTCAACTTCCTATTAATGTAAAATGGAAGTGGCAACTATACTCATTTTTATAGTAATTCATTGAATTAAATTTTTTTCAACTCATAAAAACAGAATGCTGGTCTCCGCCTGGATTTACAACCTGAGTAGATTGTACTGCTTTGATTAAATTACATTTACACGGCAATTTAACGTTAAGGTCTATTATATGCAAGATGTTTTTACCTCTACACAATTGTATGTGTCGGTTGCAACGTAAGTTGGCTCTATATGCTCAGCTTTGGCAGGCCGTGATACTTGAATACAACAAATAGCCTATCCACAGTGTTAAAGAGTTTGGAAATCAGTTAGGAAAAGTTGGTTTTGCTGGAAAAAAGCCTTGAGGCACACCGCCTGGTAGCTAACTTTTCTCAATTTTAAAGAAATGCATATTCTGAAAATAGCCCTGCAAACGTAGCCGTCTTTGCAACAATGTGTCACCTACCTGAAAGACATTGCTACCTTAAAGTGCTATAGTTAAAGACCGGAGTGTTTAGCTAGAGTTCTAACTGCTGATAAAACTAAACGCTGGTACGTAACATAAAAATGAGCACTATTCATATTCAACAGTTGTCTGCAGGTGTCCCTAATACTTATATGTACCACATTTCAGCTAAAATAGTTAATGAGGTACCCTGCAATATCAGGATATACTAGAAGATCAAAACAAGCATACACATGTAGGACTAATTGTGGGCTGTTTTCAAGGTAACAATTTGAATATTCAAAAATCATTTTGTCTATGTAAAGGATTAATAAAATCACATGGAAGCCTTTAATGAAATCATTTATTTGGGACATGGTCTACCTGTAATATCCATCTTGGCAATCAAACGATTGACTGTCGTTGTTCCACAGCCTGTGCTTTGGGCTGGATGCAGCCTCCATGGAATACAATCTGAGACCGCAGAAGCAGGTTCTTGCATCTGCAGGCTTTGAGAGTGAGTATTACTGGCATTAATTGTAGTCATTTTGTAGTTTGTTGCTGCAGAAATGTACATTTATTTATTTACCTTTTTGCAGATTATTTTGATAACCACTTGACTTTTTAGGTTATTCACCTCCCGTTACAACCTGAAATCTTGATGCATTTAAATGGGATTTCAGGCTGTAACACAGAAAATGGAAATTTCTTCTGTGAAATAAACATGTGATAAACATCAGTCATTCGTTATTAGTACTTGTTTGTTAAATTGTTCTCTTAGTCGTACATTTTGAAATGATGAACTGGACTCAGCTACTCCAAGGTGTTTGGTAATGAACGATATGCCTCATGTTTGTGACTCATAGAACAAACAAACGTTAAAACTGTGCTTCAGAAAGTATATTGTTAACACCTGTAACCTTCCTACAGAGAACCAAGCTGATGCTTAGCCTACTAAATAACCAAGTGGGTTAAAATGTGTTTTCTCATCTGCTTTAAGGTGGTAAATTAGTTAGATTATTATTATTATTAAGTGATGACACAATGTAGCCAGTTGGTATTGTAATTTTTGTAAGACGTCAGCGTGAATTTTTCACTAGGTTTTAGTTTTTCAGTATGATGGTAATTATGCATCCCGGTTGTGCACTTTGAACAATACTTTTTCCTCTAATTTGGCCAGGCCTTCAGCTTCGGGGGAAGAATGGTACTCAGTGCAGTTTTTCCAGGGAAAGGCATGTGTGTGGGGGGGGGGGGGGGGGGGGGAGGGTTTGGAGAGTGGCAGTTGAGCCAGTGACAGCAGCATGGTTTAGTGAATGTTGGAGGAATGTTGGAGCTTCCTTCAAAACTACACTTCATCTTAACATATTTTTTTTTTGTTTGGTCCTATTTGGCTATTTGGTTCAGATCATTTAATTTCCTCTAATTAGTATGAAAAATTACAAACAATGAGGAAAGATTTATATCAATTATTAATTTATTAAATTAACCAAATTGATTTTGAACAAAGATATAGCAAGTAAAGGTGTGCAGTGCTAAGCAACTAGATGAAGATAAATTAGAATTAAATAAAATACAAAAAAGGAAAAACTTGTCGCTGGGGCATTGGTTATGAAAACCGATATTGTACTAAAATATATATGAACTGGGGATTGTCCTTGGCTATGTACAGTGACTGCAGCCAGATTAATGTCAAAATGTAGACGCTTAGTGAAACTTCCTGCCTGTGGTGATTGTGGTGATAACCCTGCACAGGACACTGCAACTGCGGCAACTTCACTGGTTCTGATCCGCAGCACATTTATGTAGGTCTTGAAACCGTTGATGATAGCGCTGTAAGCTGGTTGACAAGATTTGCGACGCCAAAACTTTAAATGTTTTGAGTTGGTCTTCGTTACTTTCTGTTTTTGGTGCAAAGGGGGTGGGGAGCTGTCGGCAGCTTGGCTGAACTGCTCTGTTCTAAATATAACCTTCAGAATGTCCTGCTATACAATGATAGTTCTACTCATGGCTGTTGGTTGGCTGGGTTTGGCCACAGCCCTCAGACAACAAGGAAAATTATGAATGTGTATTTGTGCCTATCTCTCTGCAGAGATGAAGGTATATTCCTGCATCTGTATGACAGTATGTAAACTCTGTAGTGAAACACATGAACAATCATCTTCATCACAATGGTCCAAAGCAATTGGCTGCAGAAGAAAACTGTTGGCTCCGATACATGATTCCAAAGGTTTCCTTTTCCAGGAAAAGTAAAAATAAAAATGTGATTGTAAAGTATTGTGTTGTTGATAAAAATTACGTGATGTCTCAGTGTTTTGCAAAATGCTTCTAAATTTCTAAATATTTCGTATTTAACTGACCCTGTTTTTCCTCTCTAGACCTCAAAATGTGTTATTTTAACATTAATTCAGCAAGAATGGTGTTTCGGTGATCCACCTTAAATAGCTTTCAAACCAAACAGTGTCAAATATAAAATATGATATATATCTGTTTATTAAAGAGTTTTTACGAGTACATGTAATAATATTTTATTTGTAGGAAATCCTTTTGTTTGCCATGTTGAATTGAGCCCTTAGCTTAGATGTTTTAGAAATCCATGTACGTCCAGTCTACACATGGCTCAGCTGTGGTGGGAGGGAAACGGTGTCTTCAGCCTGGAAACTCACTGTTCCCAAAGTCTGGGCGGATGTTTCTTTGTAAGCGCAGAACGTTATGGGAAGCACTTAGATTGTCACTTGTTCAGCTGATAACCAATTCCTGAAATAATCGCTTTTGTTGTGGCTGAAAATATTTCATATGTGAAAGACAGAAGTGGGTTTTTGATGTTTGTTTGAACTAAAACAAAAAACAAACATACTTTGTTCTTTTTTATTTATTTTTATAATAAAAAAAAAAAATTGAAGTAAAATGCCACAGACATGTCTCTGACATGCTCTGTTCTATTTAAAAAAATGTTTAGAAAGACTTGGATGTCTGGATGTTTTTGGAATTCATTCTGATTAGTAGAATGATATAGTTTAGCTTTCCTGTCTAATTAGTATTTTTCCCTCTGGTGTTTTTAAAGGGGCGCCCTCTCACCCTCACTTTCTGCAAAGCCTAGGGGCCCAGCGTCTGCCCCCAAAGAAGTCCTGTCCCTCTCAGCTCATCCTACCCTCTGCCACTGACTCTTCCATGCCCAGCTCACCTGAGGGCGACCAGGTTGTCCCCTCTTTCAAGCGACTGTCAGTCTACGAGCAACACGTCCCACACGCGCTCAGAAGGGGTGCCAAGCCCTTGCCGCCCCTCCCCGGGTCAGTGGACCCCTCCTGCGACGAGGCGGTGGACAACGAGGTGGAGTTCTTCAACAGCGGAGACGAGAGCAGCCGCCTGGTCCCGGAGTCCTGCCCTAAGGCTTTATCGCTCCGCTATGGTGCGCCCAGCCGGCGCAGCTTCAGGGGCTGTGGTCAGATCAACTACGCCTACTTTGAGGGCCCGAGCAGGCCCTGTATCCAGGAGCAGCAAATGGAGGAGCAGTACGAGCAACAGAAGGCCCCGGAGCAGGCCGCCCTGAGGGACAGTCCCAGGCAGCAGGACCGACCTCAGCGCAGGCTGCGCCGCTCGCACTCCGGGCCCGCCGGCTCCTTCAACAAGCCCGGCGCTCTTCGCCTGTCCTGCTATCACCACGCCGGCTACGCCCAGGACAAGCCAGAGGTCCCCCCCCGTGTTCCTATCCCACCTCGGCCATTCAAGATTGTTGACCACCGGCGCTGGTCGGCGGAGATGCCGTTGGGAGAGTGTGGTGAGGAAGACAAGCCTCCTAAAGTACCTCCCAGAGAGCCTCTGTCCAGCAGCAGCTCCCGTACCCCCAGTCCCAAGAGTCTCCCCACTTACATCAACGGAGTGATGCCCCCCACACAGAGTTTTGCCCCAAACCCTAAATATGTCAGCAAGGCCCTACTGAGGCAGAACAGTGAAGGCTCACACATACCCAGCAGTCCTTGCATCCTGCCCATTATGGAGAATGGGAAGAAGGCCAGCACCACGCACTACTTCCTTCTCCCAAAGCGCCCTGCCTACTTGGACAAGTTTGAGAGGTTCTTCAGGGAGTCGGACTGTGAAGCTAACAGCGATGGTGCGTCTCGTGTGGATTGGGAGAAAGCCCATATAGATATGGTTTAACTGTGAAAGCTGAAGATCCACAACCACTTGACAAGTAGCGCTTTGTGGGTCAGAAAACCTTAAAACCGCTGCTTTATAACCTACACCAGCATATACTCCCCGCGTGGAGAACCGTTTTCTCACAGCTGGAAAGCTGTCCCTACAAAAACCTTCTATGCAGCTGTTTTTAACCCTGACGTTAAAGATTAAGTAGATTGCAAACTGGCGGAGCAGTAGGGTTACATTGTTACTACAATCAAAAATACAGTTGGTCTGAAATCTCAGAATAAAGCATGCATATTGAAGAAGATTATTATTATTATTAGTAATAGTAATACTGAAATATTAAAGTGATCCTTTTTGCTGGTGTTATGGTGGAGTCTTTGTATAAGCTGGACTTGTACTTCATGTGTTTTTTCTGGTAATCACACTGCATGTTGATGGTGACATAAAGTCAAGATTGAGGGTGGACAAAGAGTCAGTGAAGTGTACATTTTAACCGTCATTTTAAAAGTTCAGTAATTCTCATGAAGGACAATTCCTCTGAACACTGCCCTCGTTTTCGTTTATCGCCCTGTAATTATTTAATTATTTCCATATGAAGTAAGTACATCTGCAGATTTTTGCTTGCATGTCATGTGTTTTTCAGTAAGAAAATGAAAAATGAACGTGTTTTCTCTTTTCTTTCTGCTTTCGGTTGCTGTGCGTGTTTAGGTGAATGTCGGGGGTGGGCGGGCAATGAGCCGGGCTGGGGAGATGGCAGTGTTTGTATGTGTATGCAATGGAGAGTGTGTCTTCAGCGTGTGGGAGTGTGGAGATGAAAGTTTTGCGAGTGTGCCGTGTTCGTGTTCATGGAAAAGCTAAGGGTGCCAATTTTAAAGACATCTGCAGTAGTGCTGTGTCCCTCCGCGGCAATGCTCAAGTGAATATATTGAAGGAGCCGGATTTCTGAACCATGCAGGACAGCTGCCAAACAAATTTGAAGGATTTTTTTTTCAGTGAGTGTGTTGGTATTTTTAATATTTAAGAATGATCTCAACAACAACAAAAAAATGTTTAGTCTTTTTGCTGCATTTTCAGTAAAATATTTTCAGGCCTTGAATGAAATAGATCATTATATAAACTGTACCTATAACATTGATTTCAACTTAAACATTTTGAATACACAGGAGTAATATGCACAATTCTATGACAATAATTTAAATGGATGCACATCTGTGTAGAGAAGTACTGAACGTCTGCATGATGTAAAACTGTTGCGGATAGCTAGCAAAGCCATTCAGCTCACAGTATAATCTCAGCTGCGCTGGGGTTAGATTCCAGACCCCTTGCAATTCATCACCAAGACAGATTGAATCCCCACCCACACACACACACAGTGCTCTCTGCACACTGTGCAGTTCATGCATAACCTGAAATTCTAACTGTTTTTATTTTAAAGATTTTTTTCTCTCCACTGCTGAACACATTGATATTTTATCAGAAAGCCCTTCTTGCATAAATAACACAGGACCGAAATTGGCTTGGCTGAAACTTACTGAAATGAATGGTAAAAGCAACTTGGTGGTGATAAAATTGTGACTTAGTCTAGATGGACATGAACATTAGTGCTTAGCAGCCTTCCCTAAATCAGTCGTTTCCCCATCCTAACCCTCTTCAGAAATCAGTGGCACTCAGTATAACACCTGCCAAGCTTGGTGGTGGTGTCTATCGGGGTCTCACGCGCCCCCTTGTGAATCTGTTATCATTTGGCATCAAGGGGGTGGGAGACACACAGCATGTGTGAACTTGGGCTTTCCATTCAGCCCGAGTCTAGGTTTCCAAACTTTCTGGTCTGGCTTTATTTTAGTGTGTGCTTGGGATGTGTTTGCTGAAGTAGATAATGTTTGGTTGGTATGGGTCCTGGTGTCTGTGTTGAAGAATTTGAGACAATCGTGCTCTGCACCCGAGACGCCTGTAACTATAAGCCAAGGGCTGTCAGTATTTTGCTGAGGTGGGACGGCTGGATTTTTATTTTGTATGAACATACTTCTCCAGCCCTTAATTGAGCAACTTGATCTAGTTTTTACTGTGAATTGTATGAAAGACTTCTCAGACAGACACATTATACACACAAAATACATTTTAATTTCACAGTTACACCTGCCACACATTTTGTGAGCTCAAAATGTACCCCCCCCCCATCTTCTTAGATACATTGCTTTTTGTAGAAATGTATTTAAAATGGCATATGCTACAGATTGAAAAGTCAACCATAATCAAGTTTTATGAATTTGGATTAAAAAACAAAAACAGAAGGAGCAAGTGTTTTAATGTTTAAGATATTGTAATTGCAAACAGTAGGTGTTATACTGAAATGATAATGCTTAATTACTGCAGTAAGACATATTTAGATGTATAAATCTATACAATTGTGAAAGATCAAGAATGCGTATATGATCGGGGCTCCAAATTGTGTGCATTTTGTCTTTTGAAAGATGTTTACATCCTAAATCTGCTAATGTGGCATTGTGAATGACTTTACCTTAACAAATGTTTCAGGTCTTTTAAAAACTTTAAATGAAGAAATGTTAATCAAGGACGAGTTGAAAACCATATGCACTGTTGTTACAGTATGTGATGTGTACAGTATTTGACAGAATTGTGTTCAGAAATGTTGTGTAATGATGATAGATGAGAAAAATAAAATAACTTATTTATGAAACCTTTGCTCTTTCTTGCACCATTTTATTTTCTTTGCTTAATGCAGCAACAGCAAACCAAGCAAAATATAATGAGATAATGAAGCACGCTGCGAAAATTAACTCACCAATCTGCTTTTAAGATTTTTAAATCTTTTGCAGCTCCTTACTGGACCAAATAATCGCTTCAGCAGCCATTATCTCTGTTTTTTTCGTCTTATTTTCTGAGAAAATATTGAAAACATAGGGGAAAAAAACATTGAGCTTTGCACAAGGTGTTCACAATAGCGGTGTTTTTATATGGACCAATCAATGTAAATATAGGCATGTTGGTCCCTTTAAATTACTGTAGCTATATTTAACTATCCCACTTAAGTTTCAACTTACTTTTCCCATTATATTTCTAAGCACAGGTGTAGCTCACAAGGACAGTGAGGCCACCTGGTGGAAGAAAGTTTGAATGGCTAAAAGAGAAACTAATTCATTGTTATCTAATGTTGCTATCTCAAATGAATATTGTGTCAATAAATTATGATAATAATCCTAATTAATGAATCATTTTTTATTACAAAATATAGAAAATGATAGCACAAAATTGTTTTAAAACTTTAAAACCTATTACATGGTCAATCACGGCAAAATTATTTCACCAGTAACTACTTGTACATATGATATTTTATCCAAAACGATTTATACAGTTCACAATTTCTTACATATTCTAAATTGAGTTAGAAGACTTGTGGTTTCAATAATATATAATAAATTATATGTCAGTGTTAACACTGACAAAACATGGTTGTCATTTTTTGGTGGGGATATTATTGAATATATCAACTTTTCAGGCTGTATCTTAGGAACATCTCCATGAAGTTTTGTGCGTATCTATAAAAACTTTTTTAAAGATTTCAAGCGTGAAAAAATGAAAACAAAACACAAATGTTCAGATAAGCTATGCCTGAAATGTCGGAAATACGACTCGAATGTGAACCTCTGGCGGTCTCTACTGACCAAACCTGCACTGCTAGTTCCATTTAGTTGACTTCAGTTTTATTTGACTACACCAGGCAACCTGGAGTTTTTTTTTTTTCGTTAAAAAAAATGCTATTTATATTTTCATGATTTAGTTATCATAAATAGTTTAAATAATGTAAGTGAGAAAAAATACCCACATGCCAAGAAAATTGGGCATTATAAAACCTCGGTTATGAAATGATGATTATGTAGCAGGCTGACACTAAAAGGATTTTAGACAGAACAAACTGTATAATTAGAAATACATTTCTACCGAATGAGGTGCTGAATTACTTCAGCTCTTGTTAACATAATTTTTGTTAACATGTATATTTATAGATTTAAAACCCATAGCTATGAGAACCGTTTTAGGCAAGTTTATACAATTTTAGATATATACACTTTAAAATGTAAAACCCATAATTCGGAATTTGCAGTAACTCATCCTTTTCTTATTCTAATTAATTGACGCTACGAATCTTTGAATACTTTACACATTCCCAGCAGATGGCGTCAGTACACTTTCCAATCTTCGGTTTTTAGCGTTAAATACAATATCAATTTGTTAAGCAACTTGTCAAATTCTAATGACAAATCTGTACGTCACGTTAATTCAAGCCACTTAAAGTCGTTTGGTCTGCCACCCAGTACAAAATAAAGGCTCTTGATTTTAGGTTCTGAATGACCACATCCATCTATCAAATTTGTGTGTACTCTGTTAACACGTCAAAATTCACAATCTGTAATATACACTCTTTCAATAACTGCATTGTCTTCTGCAGCAGAATCTAAAGGTGGTCCGGAAGTACAAACTCAGAACTTTACAAACAATTTTTTCATCCTCAACTATTTTTATAACACATCTGGTAGGGCCTGCCATCATTTTTATGTACATTAAAAAGATTTGAATATGCACAGGGCAGTAGGTCAAAATACTTAAAACTAGTGAAAATAGTTCTTGTTGCTTAAAAGTTCATTTTTCAATTTCTCTAAGTAGAACCTTGAGGAATATATAAAGGCGCTAACTTCATTTAAGCCCATATCTCTAAAACTTCCATTTTAGCAGGGAGCCCATCAGACGGCACACACTTTGTAGCAGGCTGTAGCCACAGAGTCAACATTGGGGGGACAAAATCGGCCCTCCCCCAGAAAAAAAAATTCAAATTCTTTAATTAAATACTGACAATCTGGTATTGCCATGTTGGTGTTGCTCCTACCACATCATAATTAATGTTGCTCCAGGACCATCATTGCAACTGACCTGTAGTTAGTTGGTTACCCCAGTCCAAAGACAGTATATTCCCCTGCCCCCCACCCTTTAAGATAACCCTAACCTCAGAGACACCTGTGCCTAAACCTAACCTCAGTTGTGCCAACATTAACACGGCGATATCAGATCAGTCATCAATATTTGCTCCTTTTCTCACTCACCTCCATGTCACCTGCACTGCCTGCCCTGTCAGCATCCTCATGCTCCCTCTCTCTTTACTCTGAACGCACCAGAGTGAACACGAAAGAAATATTACCAGTAAGTGGTGTTTCCTGCCATGATGTTCAGGAATGGATTGCTGACCATTTCTGATCTGAATGGCAATTATTGTTATATCAAGAAACATTGACTCATCTCTTGTACTACTGTATACTTCTGTCATCTGACTGGTACTCATTTTCTCACGGCTCTCAACTTACTTTTCTTCATTTCTGGGGCTGGCCAAAAAACTTACGAATGTCACTGCCACGCTTCCTCACGATGACACTCAATGTGAATGAAAGATGACAGTAATAAAACTGTTTGAACTTTAATGAAACAAACACTACTAATGCTATTTATCATAAGCAAGTACAGCTATACAGAGTACTATACAAATATGCAATCAATAAAAGCTATTACTGTCTACGTCAATTACACATGCAGCGCAACATAAGTACTTCAAGTAGGCTTTCTGACAAATATAACGTAATACAGACATTAACGTTAGTTGAATACGCCCGTGAGGCACCATCATTGGCCGCTGAGTGAATTTGTGGCTAATTCACTTTCCAGGTAACTTCGCTATGATCGCTAACGTTAGTGATGGTTGAGTGACTAGTACTCCCAAATCGGCCCGTTTTCACCAAAAACGTTTGTTTCCATTCCATGCAATTACTGACACTTTTTAGCAAAATAGTATTTATCGCCACAATTACAGTTCCAGCACAAAATGACGTATTGACGTTAAAACTATCCCAATCGACAGTGATATAGCCTACGTAACACTCATACAACATTCTAGTTTCCAACTTTTTAATACATTTGAAAGTAATGAAATAGAGAGTGAGAGACAATACAGTGTTTAACATTGCCAGTACCTACTTCTGAAGGTAGCAACGGCTTCTGGGGTACGGCAACACCACTTGGACAAACCACACGCAGAACTGCAGTACACCGTAATACTAGAACAGGTAGCAATAACGATGGCAAGTTAAGTTTAGTTATGATTATGATTACATTTGCTAATGATTATTTAGGTCGGCAGTGCATGTCTGAATACAAGTGTCCATTAAGTAATGTCATAATTACAAAAATAGGAATAATAATAACAAAAAAAACTGAACTTCAATAGATTCAATATATCTTTTCTCAGCTGGGACCAAATCAAAAGTTTGGCAACCCGCCAATCACAGATCACATAATTGACTATATTAATGTTTTTTATGAGTTGAATAAATGAGATCAAGGGGGAAAAACACTATTAAATACAATCAGCAAGTTGTTAATTTGGTCCCGGCCTTAGTCAACTAAAACGATAAAACCAGACACACAGAAAGAATATCCTCAAAAACCTTTTGTTCAGAAACAAAATAAGATTTTAGTATTGTATATACAATCAAAGACATCTTCCGGGTAGAAAATAAAAAAGTTTCCTTGTGCGCATTTCTGTATTTAAAAGAAAGGACGTAAATGGGTAAAACGTTCCAGGCTTCTTTTAGGCTGTTTGTGGAAAATGTCATGCCTGTTAAGTATTATCTTAATTAGTATGATAAAAGTAGATTACAACATGGCAGCCGATTGACTGTTTCTGTAATTATAATTTAAAATATCTGAATCTGCTTCTAAAAAGGGAAAGTGTTGTAAATTCTGTGCGATATTGTAATGCAATTAGTTAGCAGGTCTTCCCTCAGCTAAAGTAAGGACGGATTTATTCCTTCCCGTTCTGTGTCTTTATTATTGATTTCTCTGGAGTAAGCATTTAGCTTCCTCTTTTTTTCTTTTCTTTGTTCTTTAAGAGACTCATCTCTTTTTCATCTCTGTCATCATGTTTAGCAGTGTTATGTACCTTGTCGATATTCAGTGTTTTTGGAAACTGTGAATAATGAAAGCTAAATACTAAATAAATAATGATTATTCTCAGATTATTCTCGGTTTTGATGTAAAGAAATTGGATTAAAGTATTTCTTAAACGTTAATCAGATTGATATATTCAGATACAATTGGTATATCAAGTTACACAGAGAAAACATGCATAGTTTGTTTATAATAACAGGTTAACTGTTCTAGCATAGACGCCCTAATCAATGGCATCAGTGGAACAAGGGTACCAGCATTAAATATCATTCCACAATGTAAACATTGTACAAAAATAAAACTAGAAATACTCTGAACAGAACAACGTCAATACCATGCTGAGCAAATGTCTGTAAAAAATCTGATGATGAATAGATGTTTCAGATGATTATTTACCAAACAAAATGCATCTTGCATGGAGAATCTGTGTTGCATGATCAACAAAATGCAGACATTGATCTCAGAGGTGGCTTGGACCCTCATGAAGGTCCCATGCTCTTTTTGGGTATTAAGACAAGCTGTTCCAGCAATAATTATCTGTGGAAAAACAACTTAGAGATGCTCAAATGAACTGACAAAGGACCAGTAAAGAACAAAACAGTCCACCGTAAGTAATTAGGTATGTTGACAAGGCAAGTTTGCAAACTTATTTTGGTTTTAATGAAACGCTTGTTCAATGTTTTTACTATTCTTAAATTTCAATTAAAAGGCAAAAACAGGCAAGCATTTATTTTATTTAGTTTTTTTAATTATATTTTTAAAATTTATATACTGTATATTTTGTGTTTTATGTCACACATACTAAATACAAAGCTGTTGATTCAGAAGGAATAGCTTTTATTCAATAAAAGGGCAGCAGAGAGGCGCAAACGGAAACATCTGAGAATGTGAATGATTTAACAGAAACATTGTGTGCTTGGCTATTTTAGATTATAAATACATTATAATTTCCATCTTTATAACTTCCATAAGGGTCAGAATCATCCCTGCAATAAAATCATGTATAGTCATGTGTATAAGTCACCATGACTAAGGTTTAAAAGGGTAATTGTGCTCTGACAGTCAGAGGAGGTGATAGCCATCCCCACTAAATTGTAACACCGGTCAACAAAACGGAGAGGTTTTACATATCACTACACGACAGTCAACTTCCTCAACCCTGCAGATTTGCCCCCTACAGAGTGGTGTTAACAACCAGACGTGCTCCTTTGAATATACAGACTGATCGCGGTTAGCCAGTGTTAAATTTACATGGGACGTTAAGGTAATTTTGCATTAACTGGTATATATTAAATTACATGTATCAATTACATGTGTTCAATAGAACACACTTAGTTGCAAAAAACACCTTTGCACAGTCAGCACAAGCATGGTGCCTGTAAAGTTTCTTCCATAAAGTTTGCGTAACATTAACAGACAAAGATAAACGTATAGGACGTGATGCTAATGTTTAAACATTAGCATGATCGCAACCATATTCAGTTGGTGAATTATTTAACATATTAACTGTTCTCAGGTCATATTATTTCGAACTTTGAAGTAGAACCCAATATACTTTACATGTTCTGTTCTGAAAATCCCTTACAGAAAAGAACAT
>JAOVYW010009848.1:27368-40117 GCA_025775045.1 Hiodon tergisus
TATTATTTCGAACTTTGAAGTAGAACCCAATATACTTTACATGTTCTGTTCTGAAAATCCCTTACAGAAAAGAACATTCTAACTGATGATAAGGGCCACACAAAAATATCTAACCTTATACAAACCCATTTCCTAAAGTGATCCTTTCCAGTTCTGTCCCACCCTTTTAAGTTAATATATACTGCAACACGAGAGTCAGTGCCATCATAATCTAATCCATCTGGAAAGGTTGCTTTCTCATGCTCGTCTTGTTTTGGATAATTACCAGATGACACCAGATACATTGGTGTCAACTATACGGGTGTGCATTCTTGTACTGTGGCAGAAGAGGCTATGGGAGATCAAATGATCCACTTTTTTAATGGTTGGTCATGGAGATTGATTTAGTGAAACCAATTGGAGCATCGTGCTAAGATGGGGCAGTCACTTTCATCTCCATTGAGTTCTTTCTCTTGGTCGTTTTCAAAGGGGGGGCTGCTCTAACTGATTATAGGGGGGAAACAAGCAGTTTATCACATGTTGTTAGGCGCTGAAAAGTGCCTTGTTAGTCTCCCGCGCTATTCCTCAAAGAGGGGAGGTCGGTTTGTTAACCTATTTGTGATTCCGTGCCCAGTAACTTTGAAATAAATGTAAAAGTGTAGCTTTGGACCAAGGATTTTTACGGATTGTACTTATAATAATAAACAATTCATGTAATTGATTTATCATGGCCTACAGAAATAGAAGTTATCTGAAAACCCTTCTGAATTATTAATTGTTCATGGTTTATGTAAGAACACTTTATGTAAGAATTATAAACGATATATTTGAATTTGTCTCACAATTCAATAAGCTAATAGTAATCTGTTTCTTAATTATATGATTTTTGGAATACTCTTCCACTCTTTACACTCATACAGTCACCTGTAAGTTTTAAGAAAAAGGAGTTATCTTGAAAGCTGAAAGATATAAGATATTATAATATCAGTTTTAACATTATTTTATAGTCCTTCTGTAAGATAAGTAATAAGTACAAGATGACTTGGTAATTTAATTGATCAAGTCTTATAAAGCTTGGAAAAACGTATTAATTTAATTGAAAAGATAATTATTCCTAATTAAAATTGTTAAGATTTTTGAATTTCCACAAGGCACAGATCAACACACCTATAGCAACATGTTTATCACAAAATACTCTTATCCGATAACGCTGAGGCCTGTTTCTAATTAACAACTTTGTAAAACAAATTCATTTGTGGGGGGGGCAGAACCTGGATTGAGAACCACTGCCCTAAGCTATATAAAGAAAGAAAAATGAAATAATTGATAGAAAATAATTATAGAAAATTCTATTATACTAAAGGTAGAATAACTGTGAAATGATTTATCAGGACCATTTTATTCTGATAATAAGCCTTTTTAATTCACTAATCTAAATAAGAAACAAGATTAGGGTAACTGCCTAAAGTCACCATCTGTACTCAAGACTGACACACTTTAAAAGTTATAAAGATATCCAGTAAGGTCTTATGATTTAACCAGCATTGGCTAATCATGAATACTAGTTAGCTAGTAGTAAGTAGCAGGCATTAGTTACTCTAAACAAAATACAAAATTATTCACCAACTACAGTCATCTTGAATTAAAATTTTAATGCAAAATGATTTTAGGTTTAAACTTAATATTAAAGGAAGACAATACAGCAACAAAAATATAGCCAACATCTAGTTTTGTTCAAAAATACATATGTTAACATAGCTTTTTATGTAGACAGCAATTTAGTAAAATGTTTGTTAGGCATTTTGCAAGTAAGGACCAATGTTATTATCAAATACAAAAATACAGACACATAATATACCAATAAAATACTTTATAAATTAGGGATTATATAAGGAAGCCGCAGCTGTGAACAAAAGACTCCTCTCTGTATATTGCTTACCAAATGCCCCCTGAACTTTTTCAATGAAGGGACACAACAGCTACACAAGTTATATTTAAAAGAGTAAATTTTACTGTCAATTAACAAAGATTATTTTTTTTGCCCCACTATAAATGCAGTTGGGTAGTGTGCTCAAAGCAAAGAGACTGCAATGGGGACAACTCAGAGGCCTCCCAATCTGGTAATCTGAATCTGGTAAGACCACCTGGATGAAAAGGATATTGGTCAGAGAAGCAACCAAGAGGGCAATAATTACTCTGAAAAAACGCCATATAAAATCTGACATGGAATTTGCAGAAGACACATGTTGAACTCTGAAAATAAGTGGCAAAATGCTATGGCGGCAGCATCATGGTATGGGGATGCTTTTCATCGACAGGGTGGGACGCTTGTCAAAGCAAAGAGCTAATATTTGAGGAAAGCCTGCTTCAGTATGCAATATATCTGGGGCTGAGATGAAGGTTCGCCTTCAAATAGGACAAGGACCCCAAGCACACACTTGAATTAAAAGGATAATATATATATATTTTTTTTAAATATACTTTATGATGTCCTCCAATAATCCACACTCAACTTAACATGACTTGACAATAAGAATGGACCAATACTGCACAATCCAGATTTGCAAACCTGGTAAAGACTTATGCCAAAACACTGAAAGCTGCAATTATATAATACATATGTAACCACGACATTTCAGTTTTTATTTTTGATTAACTAATGTAAAAATGTCTTGCCTCTTCAAAGTGTTTAATGGTTTCTATGGATGAAAGCAGAAAAAAACAATTTCTAGTTGCGATAAGTGTCCTGGATAATATTTTTCCTGGTTTCTGGACACAACAAACAGTAAAAACGTCCCAGAGAGTGAATACTTCATATGGGCACTGTATGTATGAAGATATATTTAAAAAGACAGTGATGGTGATGAAAATGAATAAAAAAAATAAGTGAGTCACTGTACGCTGTGAAACACGATTGACAATCGCACTGTCTGTCTGACTATTTAAGCACAACTAATGAAGGCTTATTAATAGCTCAATGCACAAAAGACTTAGCAATCCTGTGGTGTCAGTGGAATGAAGGGGTTAAATGCAGGACACGTGATGTTTTTCTGTCTCAAAACGAGAAATCTGCTATTTCTGCTTTAGAGTATTTAACTGAAGAGGACAGGTGAAGCCTGCAGTCATGTGATAATGGCTTTGCTAGCTCTGGGCTCTGACAGCTTGCTTTGTTGTGGGAAATAAAGGACAGTTGCTTCTCCGCTTCCCCGGTTGGGCCAAAAAACAGGGCCTCCACTGCTTCCCACCACTGCTTCCCTGTCTCTCATCTTCCTAGCATCACTTGCCAGCAGTAGGGGAATTCTCTCTGATGCTTAATCATAAAATAATGAACAGTGAGTCTTCCCGTAAGCAGCTCCTCCTCATGGGGTCCCCCCCACATATGCTCGATCCACTCGAACACTTTTTTACCTTCCCTTTCTGGTTAATGTGAACTAGTAATCGCTCACTTTGCGGAGTAGACTGGAAACTACAGAAAAGAGAAAATAGAGTCTAGCATAGGTCTATTGCCCTTTCGATATGGCAAGCAGAACGGGCACTGATCTGATCTGAAAAACGGCAGCGAGTGCGGTGCCTACAGTGGCCGGTTGGGTTAAGTTGTGTGGTGCATCTGGGAGAGGCGGTTTAACATCTCGTACATTCCATCCTCTCCTCGCAGTGATGAATGCTGACAAGATGCCATTACCATCTCCATGATTTAACACACCCAATCATTTCCAGCTGGAAACCCCTTCGGTCTGATGCTAAACATGTCATGATGACTGCTAAGTTCTGGCTGGTGTTTTGTTGGTTTTTTTTCAGATAATTTTTGTGCACCTGCTCTCCCTTCCATCTTCCTGAGACTTTTTCTCCAAACGGCTTCCTACCTCATCATTCTGACATATGACCACATGCTTCTGTCCCTGTTTGTTCCACAAACCATTCTAGGTCCTTTCTACACATGACCTTAAGGCAATTCACCAGAACAGCAGGTTCTGAAGAGTGTTTCTCACCGTAAATGTGCATTTAAGTGATGTTTGACCGCAGCCAGTCGATGGCTAGACTGTTACATGATCACTTTTATATTTGTCCCACCATCTGCTTTGTTTTTAAACAGAAATTTTTGTACATTTTATTTGAATGATTTTACAAATGTATTCTTCATGGTCTTTATAATAAATTTGAACACCCGTGTTGCTAATATTTTGTTAAATACCAGAGAATGCTGTTTGCGGTTTAACTATTTTTTTAAATTGATTTATATTTTTGCTGCAGCTCCTCATCCCATTGAGGTTTATATCTCAGACCCTGTCTCTGTTTTAACAAAAGCACGGAGTAAGGTAAATGGCAACCCTTTACACTTACAAGGCATTTTATATGGGAACCTTCATCTTCCTGTTAAAATTATTCCCATAAGGAAGCAATAGCACATTAAAATAATGGCAAGCAGATGTGAACATGCCTCAGCACGTTAACAAGATTCTGGTGAATACGTAGACAGAATCACACAAATACCAGGCTGGCTCTGGAAAGTGAATGAGTGAAAGAATTGTTTAGGATTTAGGTCTGACTAAATGTATCGGCAACATATATTATCAATTGCAGTACAGTTTCCATAGGAGATAGTTAACTCCTACCACTGTTGATATGCCTTCTTACATCACAAAATGACCAGTTCTATATTTTTGAAGCCTCTTACAAACACAACTCTTGTTTATGCCATGAATCATTTGCCCTGTAAATTGGTTCACCAAAAAGTTTTATTTCTGAAAAAGTCCTTGTCTTATGTTCTATTCAAGCTCCACCAACAACATCCCAGGACCCTTCCATCCCAAAAGTTAACAATAACTAAATACCTTTAAAATACTTAAATACTAGCATTTACTCGTGTAACTTTTTTGCACTCTAGTATCGAAAGAGATCGATTCTTCGTCGGAAAATACTTACAACGCAACCAAATGTGTGTAAGTTTAAAATGAACCGCAGGTCAATTTGTAAAGCATTTTAAGTTAGTCCTGTTCTTAAGACAATCATCAAAGACATTTTAATTATATATAAAAAAATCAATCGAAACATTTTTTTTCAATAACAGATAAGTAGAAGATACACGGTTTTATATTACTATGATATTTAAGCGCTTGGAAATATACAGAAATTGAACTGCGTCGCCCTCTAGCGAAGACTGAAGAGTGCTCTGCAGTCCTGTACGTGTTGCTTCCAAATGGACCAAGACACTCACGGAAAGTAGAATTTGCTAAACAAGGTAATTAAATGCTAGGTTGGATTTTAACTAAAAGCGTCTGTATTTCATGGGATTCTGTTTTTGTCGAAAACTTATTTAGCATTGGAATGCAAAGTTGACGTGTGAGTTTATTATATGAAACTTAAATAATTGAAAGCCATATGTTATCGAGTTGGAGTACAAACTGTGAACATGGAATTGGTTGTAAAACAAAGCAGTAGAAAAAAACTCTCATTTTTAAGTAGTGGTACCCTCCTCCTAGCCCGCTTTTCGTGAGTGTTAGTATAAATTAGCAAACGTGGAAGGTATTTGATTTGAACGTAATCTCATATCAGATAGAGGCCAAATCGTACGCTTTCTTTACTTTATGACAGCATCAGCACCTCATGCGACAAAGGCATTAAGGTTCAACACGAAACTTGTATTGTAATCTTCTATTTAGATAAGGAGTGACTATTTAAACAGACAGTGGCTATGCACCGTTCACATTTCGTATTAATACACTTCGGTATCCTAATGTTAAAAAAAAAAATTAATAGACGTTTTTATAATCCGTTTTTAATTATAGTCTAGCCTAGTAATGATAACGGTGATGAATAGACCAATACTAACAAATGGAATCTCAATTAAATTGCAGATTGTACTGTTAATTGAAGAGTGTTTGCAATTAGTGTTGAACAAGACAATTTATTCTCTCAGGCTGTTCGCCCCTTTTTAAAGTTAATTAATCTCCAACTACTGACATAGGCTATAACCACCTCTAATTAATTTACATAGGAATGTCATAAATAACCACGTAAAATAGTGCGAAAACTGCAATATTCTGTACTTTCTATACAGAAGATCGGCATGTAGCGGGCGTACTTTCAACATGTGACGTCTGTAGGGACAATCAACAGGTAAGCAAAGGGATGCAAATCAGGGATTAAATAATGTAGTAATTTAATACATAAAATAAATATATAAGCTGTTAGTCCTGTGTCCCAATGTAACGTATGTCTATTATTTATATTAATATAAACTACTGTCATACAATTATATAAGCCTATACCTACCTTTTTATATGAATCAATACAAACAGCTGTCGTATTGGAAATGTTTTATTTTGTTTTTCGCTACTTTTTTTTTTAAACAAAGTTTATTGGGACTACCAATCTTCGCAAAATGTAAGATTACGAAAACTACAGTGGCCACATTTCAATAGCTAAATTAAACGATACACAGGGCCTTTTTGTTTTGAACAAAATACAAGTGGTTTTGAATTGTAAACGTGGCTGAATGCTGTCGCCGAACTGTACCATTCGTCTTGATTAAGTAATTCCAGTAAGTATGGCCCAAGGCGTCACGAGTCATCATTGTTTTTTTTATTTTTTATGTGCTGATGTTGAGAACGGCTTTGTCACGAGACTGCTATATAGAGACGCAAATAGTAATACTCGACTGATAGAATAAAAATGTGATCATAGAAACTAAAATACACAACATACAGAACATTTTTACATTTTTTTCTGTTTTTTTTAAATAGAAAGACGTTAATTTCAGCGAAGAAACAAACGGTTGCTATTTATGGACCAATATCCATGTGCGGCGGCTATTTTTGAATAGTAGTTATGTCATTATGGTGTGAAAGATAGGGTAGGTTATTCACATCTTTGGTTCACATTTTAGCAGAGCTGAAATGTTGCTTTACAAACATAAAATTTATATTGGCTTTATATATTATTTCGGAAACCTTGGATATAAACACGTTAACAATTTTACCAGCGGTGTGATTCAAAATTTATATTACAGCAGTAACTATGGTATTAGCACCGCTCCTAACTATTTCAAGCACACCTGCTTTTACGCCAAACGACCAAGAGTGATCACCGAGACTGAGTGATTCACGATTGCCACATTCCAAAAAAATCCTGGTAGAATAGATGTATCGACGAAAACTCGTTTTACCTCAGTTTTCAGAGATACGATGGATACAATTAACAATTTTATTTGATGAACCCATATGTAGGTCATATGTAGATAATTATAAACAATAACCAGTGTTAAATAATATTAAACACATTATTTATTTATTTTTCAACCATCTATTTGTACACTGACGTTCAGCAGCCGCTACAATAGCCTAAATTTTATCTCAGGTTGCATCATTAAGAGTTAATAGCCGAAGGTAATGGTGTTTCTGTTCGTATACAAATCCATTTTGTATCCTATTTACATAACTCCTATCAACTCAATAACTTGATGTCAGTTCTTTGTCTAAATTTCAAGTAGTTAGCTCGGTGTGACGATTGAACACACCGATTTCTCTGTAACATACTCTGTAACATGTTGTCTCTGTTCACCAACCTGGAACGCACTGTTGTATGATGTTCATATGACACGCGTTTGTGTTACAGATATACACTCGGCTGATTTAACACATGCTGTTGGAGTAACATATATTTGTATTTTAAGATGTCAAAGTAGATACAATGCGAATGAACTGGTACATCGTATCGCATCCCCTTTCTATGACAACTCAACAGCAAACGCACCTATTGCAAATGTACCTATTCCATTTCATTTTATTGGAATTCTATTAATCAGGAAAGACTGCAAGTGTGTATTTACGGTTATTTGTTCATTGGCGTAGGCACCTTTTTACTTTAGCCATAGCTAATATTCGGACATTGGTCAGAATCCATTGTGTCTTTATAG
Organism: Hiodon tergisus; assembly: GCA_025775045.1. Lineage (NCBI taxonomy): Eukaryota > Metazoa > Chordata > Actinopteri > Hiodontiformes > Hiodontidae > Hiodon > Hiodon tergisus. Next base: position 35,263 of record JAOVYW010009848.1, read on the forward strand.
GTGATAATTGATAGAGAATATATGTTAAACAGACAAAGTCGCGGGAGGGGTGATTCATTGTGTTATGACACTTTGACACGCTTTTGTTCCGAAAACCTTTACTCATTAGCAGGTTGCAGTAGAACTATGTTACGGTTCGTGTGTCCAGTCCCCTGAGATCAAATCATGCGGAGTCTTGTGACAATAAATTAATCGTATTACACACGAATGTCACTTACGTTACGTTGTTGGCAAAACATTGTTTATTTTCCCACAGCAAAATACGGTTTAACATTTTATCAAATAATGAGAGTTCGGTCTTGATAAATAAGGTTTCTTTATAAGGTTTCTCTAAATAGTATTACAAAACACGTTTTAAGGCAAAACCATGCAGCGCTTTAAGTGACTTAAAACGTTGTTAAGCAAAGCCATGTGGCACGCAAAAACCCATGACTAAGAGAATTTATTTGGACTCCAATAGGGTTGAAGAAAAGACGAGGGTTAAATCAAGACTGCAAGAATCACAGAATGCAGAAGAAAAAAAAAACTCAGGAAAGCTTTAGGGGACTCGAACTGTATTGAAGTTAATTGGGTAGTCTTAACGTCACAGAAATTAATGTTTAATCGGGATAGTTTTATATATGTGTTAAACTATATATTATATATATTCATTTTTTACAGAATAAATATATTTATATATATATACGTGTTTATTCTGTAAAAAATTAATATACAGCTGCTATAAGATTTGCAAATTCATCCCCTGAGCATGTCAAAAATGAAAGACAGAACAAAAATGAACAAAAATAAATGAGCTGAAGAGAGGAGTAGCTGGAGTGTTGGAGAATCTGAAAATGCACCTCGGAACGTTCGCCATCAGAATTTAGTAAAGACAGCAAGATAGTATCCCTACGTTTACTAACGTCAAGAATAATTCATTTAAATAAGGAATTTTTGGTCATTATGATTGATGTTTGAATTAATTCGAATCTTGGTAAATCGTCCAAGGGAGTTGTGCCTCTGTAGCCCATGTGAAGTGGACCAAAGACGGGAAGCTAAGCGCGGTTCCACGATCGAGTACCAGGTCCTCCCCACCGGCGCATCTGAATGTGAAATTGCCATTTCACCCCTCCACACTCCCTAATTGTTGGAAAAATTACATGTGAAATTGCCTTCCATCAGTAATGTTTTCCACGGCAATTTTCTCACAATTTACTGTGCAAGTTGCTGTACAGCCCGCGCCCCCCCTTCTCCCGCCCCCAATAAATAGATACATAATGTATCTCTCTTTAACACACACATACAGCTCAATTGTACAATTTTAGGTGACAAATCGCAATGATTTTTAAAATGGCAATCATTAATAAAATTATTCGTCATATAATTATTCGTCAACTAGGCCTAGCCTATTGGTTAGCGAGGAACATAGCCTTTTCATTTATATTGTAAGACCGATGTTTCCTATATTTAGCATTTTAAACGAGATGTAATTTTATGTTGGACTGTATTAATAATATTGGATGTGTATGTGTACAAAAATCTTATCGTATAATAGGTTTCCACATTGCTTTAGTCAACCATAAACGGAACCCATATTCATCTTTCATTTTAAACTAGTTTGAAAAACACATCTTTAACCTTAGTGTGAAGAATTTCTCATTTATTCAGGACGATCTGCCGAATAATACGTAGGCCTATCACTGTTAATTGTGACATGCGTTCTAGTCCCTTCTAATTGGGTAAAGGGTTTTAAAAAACGTTTGACAGTCTTTCCCGCTCCTCTGTGACATTATAGGATATCTTCATCGGTCGCTGCCAGCAAGAAATGTAGGCTAATTGTGAAGATCATCGTTACTTAGGATTGTTACGTCTTCCAACAGTTATGTGAAAACAACATATACTTGCCCTGAATTTTATTCGATGGTATTGTATAATGTTGAATTACAAAGCAATGTTATTGATATATTTTGTTTCAGAGATTTTTGTAGGCTAAAGACAAAATGTATATAGTTTAGTCAATGTCGAGATAATCGATTTATTCTTTACTGCAGGATGAACGTCAAACCCTGGTAATCAGAAATAAAAGTAGTGAGATATTCCCACTCGTTAATAATTAAATTAACTGCGAACATCGTAATTAATTCAAGTTTTGTGAAAAGATTTCTTAAATTATTTTTTCACAATGAAAGTATTATCATGTTAACGAAGTAAACAAAATCATAAATGCAAAGGTGAAACAGGGACTGGTGTCATCGCCTGCAATTCCCGATTTCCCCACAAATAGAAAATTTAATTTCAAGAAATGGAATTGTATAACCAAATAATTGTGCATTAGACCTAACCTAATCCTAAAACTAACCCTAACTCTGCTACAATAACTCGCAAATGACACATATAAAACAGATATATTTTCCAGTAGAATAATTGTATAGCAGTGAAGAAATTTAATAAACGTCTTTATGAATATGAACCTTATGACGTTCTTGTAATCCGTATTAGGGGAACAACTTTTTGAAGATTGTTATTATAATTATCTGGGACACCGTTGTACTGACGGACACATCTGATTTTAAATTGTGCCTCTGCATTTCTTATTTTGTATTTTAGCATTTATTTATATAAACGTTGAAAAGAGCCAAGAATTGGTTCGTGTAATAAAATTACGTTTTATTGTTTATGTCATGTTTTATTGGGCACATTTGCTTTAGTTTACAAGAAAAAGAGATCTCTGAGCTGTCGTTTACACATACATACATGTCGTTGAGCCATACGTTTTTACTTCTGTTGAATAAAGCAATGTTTGAAATATCACGACCATTTAATTAAAATGTACTATTTCTAATGGATTTCAGTATATACTGAGATTTTAAATGTATATTTCACCTATGTTCAAATAATAAGATATATATTGCAACAATTAAATGGTGCGCGTGAATAGATTGATTAATCAAAAAAAGAAAGAAGATGTAGGCCATATTCACTAGCCTCTGTTTTTATTTCCTGCCGTATACTAAAGATTAATCGAATGTATATTATATTGGGTTTCTGTTCAGGGAAGGCGGTTTGAAACGTAATATATTAAAGCGGGTGTGTGTTCGGATCTCACTCCGTTTCCTGCTATTGGTCGACAGAAATGTGGTTTTACCCACTTCCCCCCTCATGAATAAAAGAAAGGCCTAGTGGCCTATCGGCGCTCGCGGCACCCCCCTTCCTACACAGTTCGCCAAAGTTGTCCACTTAAACTACACCCAACCTCCTAGCAGACCTTACCCTCAAAAACTACCAGACATTTCAAGGAAGCACTTAAATAACCTTGGCCCACGTCTAGTTGTGAGTGTTAGATAGGTTTCCCTAAATCCACGCGGGCACACTACACCTTGTGCTCAATATTCTTATTCAACCAATGCTCCCGAAATAAAAATGAAGATGTATTCATTTTTCTGGTTTTAAGGGGTTCTGCAGTTAATCCGTCCGGTTGGATTTACGTTTTTTCTTCCATTTTTTCTTTATCGTTTTAAAAAAAAGGACATCACTTTTTTGTTGTCTACAAAGCAAATATCATCACGAAGTCTGGACTCGTTTGCGTCATTGGTATAATTGTGATTTACTGATCTTTGACTGTTTAGAATGGCAACATTACCGGGAACAGTACCCAGAATGATGCGACCAGCGCCAGGCCAGAACTATCCCCGTACAGGATTCCCATTGGAAGGTATGTTATGTTTATCATTAAAGTTATTTTGTACATCATTTTATAAATTATGGGGAAAAATCGAGATGTTAAAAATTTAGACCGCTAACTAATCTACATGTTTAGTATACCCTTTGCCCTTGGATCAAGTCAGCTATAACTTACAATTTGTTAATTTCAAATAGACAATCAATTAATTAGATTTAAACATTGATTTACTTAAAAATGCTTGATACATTCAATTTCGGGTCTACAAATCTTTGAAGAACTTAATTGTACATTTTAATAAACCATCATTAGTCAACGGATAATACTTATTTGACAGAATGCATTATCCAGATGCAAAAACTGTGAGCTGTTATTTATGTTGCTTTATTTAAATTTAAGAATTTTTTTTAAATCAGCGATGTTTGCAGAATTTGAGCTATACAAACGGATTGCGGAGAGTTGTAGTCTTCTCAACAAAATTTATTTGTACATACACTTAAAATTATATTAGCCTTTATTAACAGTTTATTCCACTGGTTCGTGCTTAAGTGGTTTAAATAAACTGACTATAGAACACGAAGCTCGCTCGTTGCCCTAAGCTTCAGGATTAATTTGAGTGTCCTAGTGCTGCAATTGAAAGTAAAATACACCGAAAAGCGATGTCTCAAAGGATTACATCAATATTTGTATAACATGACTAGGAATAATGAAGGTGAAACGTAGTACCATCTTCACTGACTCTTAAACACGCTATTACCATATTAAGATTTATAATGTAAAATTCGCGCATAGGTATACATTTGCATTAATTCCTTATGAATAAAAAGCCTTTTATGCAGTATAAATGTCAGCGGGTATGTGTTGATTGAATAAAACAGCGAATAAATCTAAAATTAAAATTAAATTAAATAATTGGCTACCGCTGAAATGTCTTCCGCGGCCTGCTAGGTTTCGTCATGAGGAAATATATTCCGCACATAGAAAATTAAAGGCTCTTGAATATTTGGACTACAATTATACGGGCCTCAACAAAACCCAGAATGGTATTATCAGTATTATTATCGTGGTTGTTGTTCTTGTTGTTATTTAAAATGTTAGCGATAACAAGTATGTCATAGTTGGTCAACAGGTAAAAAACCAGGTATAACAGGTTGTTAGACATGTCGTTTCTCCACACACACACACACACACACACAC